>CAUYRT010091435.1:0-11632 GCA_963574885.1 Lepilemur ruficaudatus | reverse complement strand
CTGTACGCTTAAAATGGTTAAGATGGTAAATTTTCTGTTATGTGTGTTTTGTCACAATTGAAAGAATTTTTAAAAATCATACTGCTGTGTAAAAATGAGAGAGAGAGAGAGAGAGAGAGAGAGAGAATATTTCAATCTCTTGGTCTTTTGTTCCTAATTCCAAGATACTGTGTTGGAGTACATACAAATTGCAAAGCCAAAATGAATTTTCTTTCTTTTTTTTTTTTCAAAATGAATTTTCTTAAGCTAGAACAATACTGTTGTCAGATCTTGCTCAAGTAGTATGACATTCAATTAGTATTATTGAGCGATCACCATATTCAAGGCACTATATTAGGTACTGTTGGCAGGGTATTGAGGGGAATGTGAGGGTAGAAGGCTGTATAGGACAGAATCTCAGGCATGGGAAAATTTAAAATATACTTGAAGGATTAAAATATATACACAAGTAACCACACTGTGGGCTTGGATGCTATATGAAAGAGAAAATTACATATCATGGGAGAACATAGAAGGGAAGAGGTCATGGTTTAGGGGCTAAGAGATGGCTTAATAGAAGAGGTGACAGCTGATCTGAGTCTTAAAGTCTGAGGAAGACACTGGCAGGCAGAGATGTTTGGCAGCTGTTCCAAATACAAAGAGCAGTAAGTGGAAAAGTATAGGCAGTATTCCAAGAGCAGGGAACTGTCAGTTTGGGCTATGGCATAAGAGACACATAGCCTTTTGGAGATGAGCAGGCAAGGTGGGTTGGATCCACTTTGACTTCATATGAGGCAATAAGAAACCATTAAAGGTTTTTTTTTAAAATCAGAATAATCACAAAAATAGAGCTTTTCTAAAGAATTTTAAGATGTAATTTGCAGTGGTATCTTAGAATGGATTTGAGAACGTAGGTGGGGTATCAGCTAGGAAACGATTACAAAGGTGTGTAGAAATTAATGAGCACTTGGAATATAGAATTGACTGTAGAAATAAAAATGAGGAGAGGGGATCAGACGTTATGAGAGGTATTAGAGAGAATACGAAGCAGTGAAAGAGCACCAGCCTGGGATTCAGGAGGCAGGTTCTAATCTGGTCATATTAGCCCCTTCTTTGTATAATCGTGGAAGGTCGCTTGACATTCAGAGCTTCGGTTTTCTCATCTTTAAAATTTGGAGGTTAGACAGGATAATTTCAGTGGCAATCTTCAGCACCAACATTCCAGGATTCTAAATTGAAGTTATGGTTTTGGAGGGTCATCATCCCATGAGAAGTGATGTTCAAACCCTAAAATCACCCAGGAGGTGAAAGTCAAGGAGGAGATACGAACCATCCTAAAAGACTCTTATCTCTCTTCCCTGAGTATGGTAAACATCCTATCTCTAGTCACAATTGTGCTGATGAAGGGAAATGACAGATGAAAACATACAAAGAAAACAAAGAGAACAGGCATTTGCATTAGGGAGTCCCAGATGTGGCCCTTTCTAATACCCAGGCTGTGCTTTTTCTCTCACAGAAGTTAATGAACCTGAGTCTGACCTGACCAGATTTATCTGTGCCTTTCCAGAGAATCTGTCTGTCTCCTGCAATGCTCTCCATGTCCACACTGTGGTTGTGAGGCAAACTGGACTGGCCATTGGTCTGGCAGGAGAGCAGCACCAGAGAGGGGAGCAGCTGAGCTTGCAGGGTGTACGTCTGTTTTTATGGTTCCCAGCCTGTTGGCCTGCATGATGGCACCACCGTCACTCTGGCAGGCCCAGCAGCAGGTGCAGGACCATTGTTGTGTTGTCCAGCTCTGCAACAGTAAAAGCGGGGCCAGGAAAATGGCAGCTGCTCAGCTGAGCATGGCAGTGGTGAGGGATTGTTTCTAGATGGCTTTGCAGCTGACATTAGACACAAATCATTATTGTTTATGAAGATGCTTTCTCCTGTCATTTAGCTTCCCACTGTTGAGCAAAAAGATTAAAGAGCCAAATGAACACAGTATTTGGTTCGGTGCTGTTCTTACCCATAGTCTAGAACTTCAAGAAGGCGTAATCCAAAGCCAGCTAATTTGTGGCATGCCCTGGGGCTTTAAGCTCCCCTGTGAATGACCTAGAGTCAACCAGCCACTAAAGAAGGCCCACCTGGCTCTCAGATCCATTTCACCCCAATGACAGTAGCACACTACCTTTTCCCACTGTTATTAAAGTATTGATATGTATTGATTGATATTGATACTACTTTTCTCAATTAAGTAAGAACTCATGTCTATTCCAGTTTATCAAAAAATGTCATTTTATCAGATCTCAATAAAAAGTCAGTTTATTTCAACTATTCTTAAGATACCTTTCAGAATATCAGTCTTAGGAGGTTGTGCAATTTACAATTTGGGTTTAAAGAGGATCTACTGCATAGTAAATTCCCTAAGAGCAGGGAATTGTTTTCTATTTTGTTTACTGATGGCTAGAACTAGATCTGGCACACGGTAGATGCCCAATAATTATTTGTCAGATGAATAAAAAGGATGGCTCATGATGATAACCAGGCCTTCATACCGACAAGATTGCAGGCCAGAAATCTTCAGAAATTTGTTAATATCTCTACACTAAATACTCTGTTTAGGACTTACTGTCTGTCATAGAAAGAAATTTCTCTATTAGCATTCATCGTTGCGGTCCAGTAAAAATTTGCTTTAAAGGAAAACCCCAGTAGACCTTAATAACTATTTGTTGATGATGACAGCATAGAAAAACCAAGAGGAACCCAGGAAGTTTATGACAAGATTTATATCTAGGGACAACTTTGCTGGTGGCCATGTAGACACAGGGTTGGGAATGGGGCTTGGCATACATATATATATTTTGTGTCTAAAGATAGCAATGTTTATATATATTCATATATAAAATAATACCCAAAGAGTTCTAATGTCCATGTGTCCTGATGTTACTTACCCACTTACATTCTAAACTGAACTATATAAGACATAAAATCTTATAGATACAGTGGTTCATTCTGCCAAAAATGGCTTTTATTGTATTGTTTTAATATTTACTTAATTTAAAATTAGTCTGTTGATTTAAGTTCTATTTCTTCCCAGCACCAAGAAGTCCAGATCCAGAAGGAATATTTTCATGTTTAGCAACTTTTGGGTAGATTAATATAAAATGTTTATATCAATTTGAAGAACAGCTTAAACTTTATGTTAAGTGGCATTTATATAATACAGAAAATATTGCAGCAGATGAAATGACTTCACTAGTTTTTAGTAGGATGTGAAACCACCTAAAATCTTTAGTAAAACTACACAAATCTGCAGGAAAGAGAGAACTGGTACGTGATAAATTAGCATACCAGTCTATGCAAAGACATTTCAGAAAGGATAAAGAGGATCATAGTCTTAGAGCCTGAACTGTAAATGCTCTTTGCCTTTGCGGAGAATCAAAGCACAAGGCATTGCAGACTGTAACATAACACAATCAGCAAGGTAACCCAAGGAGGAAATGTGTTGAAAGCTAGTACAATTGAAGATCAATAAAGAACCAAATGTGACTACTGGAAAGTACTACTGGGAAAGTGAGTGGTGAATAAGCAGCATCCAGTCGGTACAACCTCTCTAGGAAAAAAAGGAACAGTGTGAAAATGAATGAGGTCAGAGCACTAGGTGGAGTGTCCACACATCTGAAAGCTAGGTCTGGGAAAAGATGTGAGTGACATGAAAGCAAACAGGTGGGCTAACTGAGGACCAAAACAAAACAAAACAAAACAAAACAACACTGAAAGGCTTCTTGCACTACAAATATCTTTTGCGCAGCTGAGCTCCACCTGATAAATCAGTGCATGATTTCATCTGAATAAAACTATGTAAATCTTTGTTGGGGGCAGGGAATGAGGATTATTCAGTAAATACTAAGATTTCCAAGACTGAGAAGTACTTACTTTGCAATGGAAATCAAGCCTGGTATTTCTTAGGCAAGCTCTAGGTCATCAAATTGCCCTTTTAAAAATTTTTCTTATTTCTTTCTGTGTGTGAGACTACTAAGTTTTGACTGAAATAGTACATTTGGTATTTTACCTTTACCTTACCACTTGAAAAAATGGGAGGACTTTTAAATTTCAAAGTAATGTACTTCTGTCTAAATAATTAATTGCTGATTATATCAGAAAACATTGGAGATCCAGATGGATTAAAGAATTAAATGTTAAAAATACATAAATAAATGAACATATAGGTGAATATTTTTGTGATCCTAGAATGTGAAATCACTTCCTGTACTGGCTTGAATAGTATCCTACAAAAATTCACATCCACCCATTACCTGTGAATGTGACCTTATTTTGGTCTTTACAGAAGTAATCAAGTTTAACTCAGGTCATATTGGACTAAGATGAGTCCTAAATCCAGTCCACATATGACTGATGTCCTTATAAGAAGAGGGAAATTTGGACACAGAGACAGACATAAAGGAGAGAAGACCATGTAAAGATGGAGGCAGAGGTTAGAGGGATGCATTTATAATCAAAGGAATGTCAAGGATTGCTGTCAACCACCAAAAGCCAGGAGAGAAACATGGAACACTTTCTCCCTCAGAGCCTCCAGAAGGAACCAATCGTACCAACACCTTAATTTTGAATTTCTAACCTCCAGAGCTGTGAGAAAATACATTTCTGTTATTTTAAGCCACCCAGTTTATTGTGATTTGTTACATCAGCCACAGGAAAATAATATACTTTCTAAATATGAAAGGAAAAGAAAAATGCACACACAGACTGGTTATTTGATTTAATAAAATTTAAATATCTATATGTAAAAAAAGAAACATAGCCAAAATTAAAAGACAAAGAACTGAGGGGGATATTTGAAACATTTATGTCAGCCATAGGATTAATATCTTTATTATATAAATAGTACATAGATAATAATCAAATACCCATTAGGAAGTTGTGCTAAAGACATGAATAGTCACTTTTGAAAGAAGAAACAAAAATGCCCAATAAATATATAAAATGCATTCCATATCCCTAATAAATAAATAAAATAAAATGAACTATTTTTACTTACCAAATGTGCAAACACTAATAGCAAAAGTGTGCATGGCACGGCTTTAAATACTTTATGTACTCGTAACTCATTTCATATTATGCTTATAACAACCCTATGAGGAAATAGGGTTACTGTCAATGATGTTATCTTCATTGTATGAACAAGGAAACTGAGGTCACATATTAATATCATAAATATAAGGTAACATTATCTTTATGTTATGAATGAGGAAACCAAACCACAAAATTAGCAAGGGTATACTGTCATGGCCATTCATGTAATTTGGCAAAATGTCTCAAGAGTTTTAAAAATAATCACATCTTTTGACACAATAATTTCACTTTTAGGTAAATGTCCTAAAATAAAAAAAATTGAAAGGAAAAAAGTGTTAACAGGTGTTATCTCTGTGTAATTAAGATGCATTTTTTACTTTCTGTATATTCTTTACACTTTTCTGCATTTTCCAGTTTTTTAAAATTTCTAGCATGTAGTCTATGAATAGCACCTCTAAAGTTTGACAGTGTACAACTTGATGGTCCTGGTAATGTTTTAAAAGCAGATGAGAATTTCTGTATATAATTGATAATTTTTCTTGTGTTACTAAGAAATCAAACCTGGCGAGTAGGAAGATTGGTGGTGGTGGGTTGGGAGAGGGGCCAGAGGTCATCTTTTCAATATAACCCTTTGTCTTTCCTTTAATGGAGTCAAAGTCATGTGAAAAGTATTTAATGTTGTTTCTATTTATCCTAGGTAAGTATCTGGTAAATATCTTTTTCATCAGTTTTTAGGTGGAAAAATGAGGCATATACTGTTTACCTTACCTAGAATTCAAAAACAGCTTGAATTTCTGGCCTGCAATCTTATTGCTATGAAGGCCTGGCGTGGCTTGCTTCCAGCAAGAGCGTGCGTGCTCATGGCATATGTTATTATACATATCTTTTTCTAATATATTTCCTTATCTTCATTTTCTCTTTGATTTTTCCCTTAATTTATTTTAAATTTATTTTATGTTATCATACTGTATGCATCTTCATAGGCCCCCTTAAATCTTTCCTGTGAAATACGGCAGAGTATAAATAAATTATATTAATCTTTTTAAAACTTCAATCCAATGCTCATTAGTAAAACAGTGAGGTGAAAAAGAGAAACCACTTATTTTTACATGCCTAGATTTAAAAAACTAGGAATAAAATAAATTGAAAACAAAATGAAAGCTAGTATTAATGCTTTTTAGATAAATATAAAGTGAATGTTTTAAGTGATCACCAAGTACCAATGAAAGAACGCTGTTATATTTTCAGTGCCACTTTGCTGTAAACCCTCTTAACTCTGGGTCTCTAGGGTTGTTTCTTTCTTTTAATGGCTACACTTTGGAGACAGGTGATGGTGTATTCAATCTCCATGGCTAAATGTTTGATTTATTATTGATTTGGGAATATTCTGTGTATAAAGTCAAAAAGGAACAAATGAAACAATGACATTTAGAAAGTAGTAAAATCTGGGGGTAAGAGTTCAGAAGAAATTAAATATGCCCTGACAGTTACTAAAAACAAATAAAAATTAGAAAGCGCAAATGCACTTAGAAAAGTTCAAAAAGTAGAATTTCACATGTCTGAAGAGGAAATAAATCATTTTATTCAATATGGCCTCCATCAGGTGGCCTAAGGTATCATATATAATTTTCTGCTCAAAAAGAAACATAAATACCTTGGCTAGGATCCAAAAGCATACAAAGAGGGAAACCAAGATGATAAAAGGATGAGAGAATTGAATCTGTGAAGAAAGACTAGAGAAAATTAATGTGTACTGCAAGGAGAAAAAGAAGAATTTTTCTTAAATACTGGAGAAAAAATACCACAAATAAAAGGGAGCCTCAAACAGGAGTAAGAAGCTGACCAGGCTGACTTATCCATTAGGCACAGTAGACACCCTGCCTAGGGCCCAAGATACTTTTAGTGGCTCACAAAAAAAGGCTAAGTTCTTTAAATAACAGCAACAAAAATGGACATTATAATAATGAAAATATAAAAATGGATCAAGCCTGGATTATATTTGTCCTTATAACAACACATTCATAAAACATAATTTTTAACATGTTTTTATGGAAGTAGGGTCCTACAAGGGCAAAAGTGCCTAACATTCATGAAAGAATATAGCTGTGGAGCTAACCCTGCAAATTTTAGAGTAATATTAGACGCAAGTAATCTCCATGGAAGGTTGTTCAGTGCTAAGTGAAGCTACCCTGGGTTGAGACTAGAAGAGGGAAGAAGCTCACCAAACAAAAACAGGAAGACCCTGACCACTCTCTGTATCTGTGAAAATCCAACGGTACTGTCTTGATGGCTTTCTATGTATAAAATTCTCACATAATTAATGCTCTCGATAATGCTCTGAGGCATGATTTATTCTCCCTCTTTTATAGATGAGAAAATTGGAACTCAGAAAGATTACATAATCTACAATGTTACACAGTTAGAGACAGAGCTATATAGTCAGACCTGGATCCATGACTGTGAGCAACCAAAGTTCTTTCTCTGGCCCAGGTAATAATACACATCACAACATCTGACGAGGAAATCAAACAGGCATCATTTCCATTCACCCACACCACTCTTACCACCACTGCTCATCACCCCACCAAGGCCCTTCTTAGATTTATAAACCAACACTCATTTAGTTTTTTCTATTACTTCTTAAACATTCAACTACACCTTTGATACCTACATTTGCAAGTCCAAATTTTCTTTGGTATGGTCTATTATAAGAAAAGAGTATTTATCTTTGAATAAAAACTTTTTCATTGGCTGAATCTGCTCCTTTAAATGATTGAGACCCCATTGATATCAACTTATGAGATATACAACTTTCTAAAGCTTTTTGTCTAAAAATATATATATATATACTCTCAGGAAATAGAATGGAGCAGTGATGATGAGTGATTAAAGGTTATTTTCAAACAAGGACACCTATTTAAAATCAGGTCTTCTAGATAGGTCAAAACATATGTGATAATGTATACTTCGATATTAGAATTTCTTGGAGTTTGTTCTAGGAGGTAAATCTCCAGGGAGTTGATAGATATGTTTGTGGATTATCGCATTCCTTGGCATTTCTTACTATATAGTTATAGGCTATTATAATTGTTAATTCTAGAAAGTGTTTTATTAAAAGAAATGGAAAAATTTTTATTTCACAGAATTTCTCTTAGAACATCATATATGTTTAGGAAAAATATTTAGACAAACTTTTTAATATAGAAGATGAGATTCCTAAGGGTCAATCGATTGCCCTACAAAGCATGTAGATCTTGCTATTTGGAGAGCCCTCTGGCTGAACACCATGCTGGGTTTGAGTGTGCCACGTTTGGCATAAAAGATGGGCAGAGTTGGATGGTTCTGCACAAAAGATGGGGGAGTAATTTGAAGTCTCCAGGAGAAGATCCCAAAAGAGACCAAAATATCCAGCCAGAATGATCAGAAAGAGAAGAGTGGGGAAGGGTGCCTGAGAGGGGAGCATGGGAGAAGATTTTTATATACCAAATATAATTTTTAAGTTGTTTCACTACGAAGTTTGTAAAGCAAAACTTCTTTCTTCCCCATGAAAGTCTTCAATAAAGTCTACATGTCTCAAAAATGCTTTGGGGAGGGAAAATTCTTTTCAAGGCACTCCAGAAGGTGCTGAGTTATGAATCAGGGTTGGCCCAAGAAAAACCCAGAGACTACAGACCTGGAGGCAGGAGCTGGAGGACCAGGGACAGAAACATCTGGGTCCCATTTAAGTTTTATTCCAAAGGCAATACCACATGCTGGGAAAAGCAAAAGCATTCACATCCCTACCTAGCATTGAATATAGAAGCAAGTTAGTGTTTCTGACAGGGAGATTGTTTAAAAGTTCATGGAATCTTTTTCTCTAAAATTCTAGGAATCAAAAACCAAAATACACTACATAGATTCATTTTCCATTAGTGATATTTAGTCATCAGTATTATAATCATAGAAATCCTGTTGGTATGCTTTTGTTTTGATATAAGGATCTTAACTGTAATAAGTTTAATTCAATGATTCAAATCAATATCGTACATACATACTGATTTTTCCCCACTGATTCATATTGCTGTTAGTGTAATAATAAAGATGAGAAGTATTATTTTTTATTAATCTTTTGGAAAAGAACAACTCTCAACTAAATGGCGATATGACTGGAACAGGTGATACAATAATTCTCCTCTAAGTGACTGAGTCACATTTCCTTGGTATGGTGCACACATGTTTTCCACACTCACTTCTATTATTTAGCAGTGTACTTTCTATATCCACTGTTTCATCACACTAAGTAGATCTAGGCTGGCAAAGTAAACAATTAATAGAGACTTATACTCTTCATGATCCATGTGTCCAAAGCCCCCTCTTTCTCCTCATATAGCTGGTCTTTATGAGAATTACTGTAGATCCACTTCCTTTATTTTACAAAGTAGCCAAGAACATAGTTGAGTTTAAGCATGTAATCTCTGGAGCTTTGTTTGCTTTCCTTCAGTAACCTGGAACCACTGAGTCACATCTAATTAATATACTGTTGGCAGAACACAGTAAACAGAAGTTGTCAAAACCAAGTGATTAGAGATTTAGACTCAGGATTTAATTACACATGCTACTTCCCTACATTTACTGTAAATAGAATATAACTGCTTCAAGTCTGTTAGGTCCAAGGCTATTTAAAAAAAACTAATTAGTAGATTTTTAAAAATCATGGATCATGTTTCCAGCAAGTATTTTCAAATTGAATTTCTTTTAATATTGTCAAGTAGTGCATATTTGATGTTCATACATTTGACACCTCTTCCTTTAAAAAGTAGGAGAGGAGAGAAAGGAAATATTTTCTCAATAATTCTGACCCAAAGTTTTGATAAGAAAAAGCAAACTTTTGGGCCTATATTATTCAAATTGTCAACATTAATGAAGCTCACTGGGTAAGCTGGGCTTTTTCACTTAACCAGTGTAAACACACTCATAGCCCAATATCTTTGCAAATTTCACAGTGTATTTGCCAACCATAAAATCTCTGCAAACATTGGACAGGATCACCTCTTGCTACCTGGTAACAGTGTTTATAAATGTATTTATTCAGATAAAATGGCCAAGAGCATTTTTTAAAATATTTCTCAGAAGGGATTTCCAGAAATGTTTTTTAGCAATCTGAAATCTTCATCCCTTGGTCTGCATATATGCTGCCAATAGCCAGATTTATGCAAGAATGGTGAAGAGAGGATCTGAGGCAGTTAGTCATATAATTTTTTATTATCACAGTTCAGTTTTTCAGAATGCTTTTATAAAATACATTAATACAACTATGGCAAAAGTGTTTTTTAGAAGAACATCATTAACTTTCTGAATACACATATGACTTTCATAGTGTCAATGTGATCATTTTGTTTTAATTTCTCAGATTCTTCTCTGCCTGAGGACTCAAAATTCCTTCCATTTACTTAAGGCTCATTTGAAGCAATTTTGTTCTTCATTCGGTGGTGCTAGCTCCATCTAAGTCTTTGACCGCCTTAGAAGTGGGGCTTATTTACACTTTGTTCTAAGATAATTCCATGAAATTTCACCAGTGACTGGGCGCCAGTTCTTCCACTTGTCTCATCCTTGGTCTTCACCTATCTGAGGGTCTGGAGCAAGGGGCCAATCCTACGTGATTTCTAAGAGTTGCTCCTTGACTGTGTTCTTGTGAAAGGTGCTCTGATCCAAACAGAGTGGGTGCGTTCCTCTTCTGCCAATGTGATGGCCACAAGACTCCAATAGTCTCTGCTCTGTAGTTTGGCTCTTGTTCCTATTCCCTTAATATGGTCACTGCCTAAGCCCTTGGTTACTGATTGAGGAGGATCCAGTTTAACATTATTCTGCTGTGTGCTAACTGCTATAGAGTATAGTTCCTACTTTTGAAACTGACAATATCCTTCCCTAATGCCAAATCAAGTAATTTAATTCTCTATTTTTACTAGTGTTGAAACAAACAAACAAAAAATTCCCCTGGGATCCAATTCACAGGTTTATAATTGATGAAATATATATATTTTGTATTATGGAATTCTGAAATATAAAAAGAGAAGTGCTTAAAATAATGCACAAGAAAATGAAGAAATCAGTTATGACTTCTCTTTGTATAATGAAGGGATTTATCATCATAGTTCTTCAAGGGACTGACATCAATTCCTCCACCACGGGATGATTTACTGTCATCTGAAGAAAGATATTAATGTGTAAAGTTTGTATGTTTTTAAAAAAAGAGAGAATTATAAATGAAGAAATTGTGAAAGTGCAAGCTATTGCTTATGATAAATCAGCAACTTTTAGGAAATTTGCAATTTCCAATAAATATCCATAGCATATGGTTTTATAATTTGGCTAATCATTTTTATTAACGTTCATAGTTTGAAACTTTTTCTTTAATCCTTATCTTTAAATTTTATACATATGTGTGTGTGTATATATATGTGTGTGTGTGTATATATATATATATACATATATATATGCAGTATTATCAAAAGCCAAAAAATCAAACTTAGAAGTAGTTAGGCAATAATTGTACTTAATTTAAAACAATGGTTTTGACAATCACTGTAAGCCCTTTTTA
>CAUYRT010091434.1:0-29342 GCA_963574885.1 Lepilemur ruficaudatus | reverse complement strand
ACCCATTAAGTATGGTTTCACCCATCCCCTCCTCCTCCCTCCCACCTGCATGATTTCCATTGAGTTTTACTTCCATCTGTGCACATTAGTATTGATCGGTTAGTTCTAATTTAATAGTGAGTACATGTGGTGTTTGTTTTTTCATTCTTTAGATATTTCACTTAGGAGAATGATCTCCAGTTCCATCCAGATTGTTGCCAAAGTCATCAATTTTTTTAATGGCTGAGTAGTACTCCATGGTATACATATACCACATTTTATTAATCCATTCATGAAATGATGAGCACTTGGGTTGATTTCATGTCTTTCAATTGTGAATTGTGCTGTTATAAACATTCTAGTACAAGTGTCTTTTCGACAAAATGACTTCTTTTCCTTTGGATAGATACCCAGTGGTGGGATTGCTGGATCAAATGGTAGGTCTACTTTTAGTTGTTTGTGATATTTCCATACTACTTTCCAATAGAGGTTGTACTAGTTTGCAGTCCCACCAGCAGTGTATAAGTGCTCCTTTCTCCTTGCATCTGTTGTTTTGGGACTTTTTGATAAAAGCCATTCTCACTGGCATTAGGTGATATCTCATTGTGTGTGTGTGTGTGTGTGTGTGTGTGTGTGTGTGTGTGTGTGTGTGTTTAATTCTCTTGATTTGCATTTCTCTGATGATTAGTGACACTGAGCAATTTTTCATATGTTTATATCCCATTAGTATATCTTCTTTGTAAAAGCTTCTGTTCATGTCTTTTGGCCACTTTTAATGGGGTTGTTTGATTTTTTCTTGCTGATTTGCTTGAGTTCTTTGTAGATTCTGGTTATTAGTCCTTTACTGGGTATATAGAATGTGAATATTTCTGTAGGTTGTCTATTTGCTCTATTGATTGTGTCCTTGGCTGTGCAGATGCTTTTTAATTTAATCAATCCCCATTTATTTATTTTTGTTGCTGCTGTGATTGCCCTCGGAGTCTTCTTCCTAAATTCTTTGCCTCGGCCGATATTTACAAGAGTTTTTCCAATATTTTCTTCTAGAATTCTATGGCATCATGTCTTAGATTTAAGTCTCTTATCCATCCTGAATTAATTTTTGTGAGTGGTGAGAGATATGGATCTTGTTTTGATCTTCCCCTGTTGCTATCCAATTTTCGCAGAACCATTTATTAAATAGGGATTCTTTTCTGCAATGTATATTGCTGTCTACTTCATCAAAGATCAGATAGCAGCATGTGTATGGTTTCATATCTGGGTTCTCTGTTTTGTTCCATTCATCTATATTTCTGTTTTTGTGCTTGTGCCATGCTGTTTTGGTTACTATATCTATTATTTTTTATATTTTTGTGTTAATATTTACATTTTTATAATAAAAATATATTCTGGATATGAGTCTTTTGTATCATATCTATAGCACATACCTTGTTCAAGTCTAAGGCTTTTCTATTTATTCTTTTTATGGCTTATTTTGAATGACCTATCTTACTCTATAATTTCATATGTTTTAAATAAGTCTCTATGTGTAACTTACATTATATGAAACATATAAAATAAATGTACTTCAACATATTATTTTATTGTTATTCTTATTTAAGAAATCTTTGTCAGTTCCAACTAATAATGGTATTCTGTTTTCTCATAAAAGTTTATTTTTCCTTTTATATTTAAATTTACAAAGTATCTGAAATTGTTTTCTTCTTTTTCTTCCTCCTCTTTTTCTTCTGATTTGATTTTGTGTGTACGGTCTGAAATAAGCTCCAAAATTCTTATTTGTTATATAAAAAGCCAATTTAGGGGAAA
This sequence comes from Lepilemur ruficaudatus, assembly GCA_963574885.1. Lineage (NCBI taxonomy): Eukaryota > Metazoa > Chordata > Mammalia > Primates > Lepilemuridae > Lepilemur > Lepilemur ruficaudatus. Next base: position 27,560 of record CAUYRT010091434.1, on the reverse strand, counting down.
AAAAAGCCAATTTATGGGGCATATATGTAACTACATATTTTGAAAACTAATCCTGAACTATATAATCTATTCTTTTTGCCTTTTCTCCAATATAAAACTTCCTCTTAATTGCTATACTTATAAAATATTAATATTTTTGGGCATGATTTCTTTAACTTTGTTCTTCAAAATTGCATTTGTTATTGTGAATTATTTTCATTTTCATGTGTTGCTAAATCAGCTTGTTATTCCCTCCAAAATTATGCTAAAAATGATATTGAATTTCCATGAAATTTATAGGCTACTGAGGAAAAATGACATGTTTACAAATTTATGTATTCAAGCTCATAAACATGATGTATTCTTTCATATATTTAGGTCTTCTTTAATTACTTTCATTTGTATTCCATGATTTTCAAAGTAGACACTTTTCACATCTTCTTTTATATTTTTAAAGTATTTAATAAGCCTGATATTTTAATTCATTTTCTAATTTATGATTTCATTTATAGAGAAATATATATTTGCAAACGTTTGGTATTGTAACTTTATCAAATATACTTACAACTATAGCAATTCTCTGTACCTTTATTAAGATTGTGTTATCTGAGTGATGATAATTTTCTTTTTTTCCTCTTCCTTTTTGTATTCTTCTGTTCAATGTTAAAATAAATACTAGTAGTGAGCATGTGCTTTTTTTAACTACACACAATATTTCACTATGAAGTATAATAGCTGTAAGTCCTTTCTTTTAACCTCTGTTAGATTACGAAAATTTTCCTCTTTTTGAGAGTTCTTATTATAAATGAATATTAATTTTTCAAGTACTATTATTTTTCAGCTCTAAAAATGAATGCTTCTTTTTGTTCTGTTTGTATTTAAATTAAATATTTTAATTTTTAAATGTTAAATCAATTTTTCATTTTCAAATACATTTCATTTAATTATTTGGTCTTGGTGTATCCACTGATTTACTTTGCTAATATTTTGTTTAGGATTGTGCATGCATATGTTCACAAAAAAATAGCCAGTATAATTTTTCTTTAATAGAATGCTATCAGATTTTTGAGTCAGATTAATACCGGCTTCATAAAACAGTTGAGAAGTGTTCACATTTCTCCTTTTCAGGAAAAGTTTGTATAAATTTGTTAGTATATTTGACCGTTGAACAACACAGGTTTGAACTGCACAAGTTCACTTATACTTGGATTTTTTATTCAGTAAAATTTACACCAAGTGTTCCTGCCTCTCCTGCCTCCCCTTCCACCTCTTTGACCTCTTCTAAATGCTGCTATGAGACACCAAGAACAAACTCTTCTCTCCATCCTCCCCATCAGCTTACTCAACAAGATGATGAGGATGGAGACCCTGATGATAATCTACTTCCATTTAAGGAACAGTAAATATATTTTCTCTTTCTTACAATTTTCTTAATAATGTTTAATTTTCTCCAGCTTACTTTATTGTAAGAATACAGTATATAATATTCAAAAATATGGTTAACTGTCTATGTTATAGGTAAAGCTTTGGTCAATGGTAGGCTATTAGCAGTTAGGTTTTTTGGGAATCAAAAGTTACATGCAACTTTTCACCTTCATGGGAGGAGGTTGACTCTCCAACCCCCACATTATTCAAGGGTTAATGGTATTTATTTTCATTAATAATTGTGAAGAATTCACAATAAAAACTGACAGAGAGAGGAACTGATTAGCTCTATTAATAAGGTGTTGTACTAGGTAAAGGAAATTTTTCTATATTATTAGGAATCAAACTATCTGGTTTGATTGAAGAAACCAAACTTCTTGGTCTTATATTTTGTCCTGGTGAGCTTTTGAAAGAATGCCAAACAAGTATGTGCCTCCTCAGGTCTGAAAGAGTTCTGGGGTTACAGACTTTAATTCCAGAGTTTCTTTGCTCTTCAACCTACTCCCTCACTCACCTTCAGTCTCTGTCAAATGCATTTATTGGGCGGTCAGTGATCTTATTTAAGAGCTCCATCACAGCAAGGTATTTCTTTCCTCAGCTCTGTTTTACTTGGGGAGATTTTGCTCTTTATTTCCGAAGCTGTCAGCCTAGCTCCTCTTCCTACCTGAAATTTTGGCTATTCGTCTTTACCAAATCTCATATTGAAATTTGATCCCCAGTGTTGGTGGTGGGGCCCGGCAATAGGTGTTTGGGTCATGGGGACAGATGTCTCATAAATGGCCTGGCGCTCTCCTCTTGGTATGATTGAGTTCTTGCTCTATGAGTGAGTTCTCTGCTCTATTAGTTCCCCTGAGAACTGATTGTTAAAAAAGAACCTGGCAGCTCTCTCTCTTCTCTCTCTCTCTCTTTCTCCCTCTCCCTCTCCCTCTCCCCTTCTCCCTCTCCCCCTGCCCCCTCTCCCCCCTCCATGTAATGCTCCCCTCCACCTTCTGCTGTGAATGGAAACTTCCTGAGGCCCTCCACAGTAGCAGATGCCGGTGTTATGCTTCTTGTACAGCCTGCAGAGCTATGAGCCAAATAAATCTATTTTATAAATTACCCAGCCTCAGGGTTTCCTCTGTGGCAATACGAAGAGACTAAGACAACACTTTATCAATTTTCTTTATTATGTTTTAGGCTAATTATCATCTTCCTTAATTAATTCTTTTAACTATAAGTCTATGAAAATATTCTCATGTATTATTTTGTATAAGCTTTGTTGTTTTCTTACTTAAACTTAAATTTCTAATCTTCACAGATTTAATTTCATTATATTTTATAAGGTGTTAATTTTCATAAGTGTAATTATACTATTAAAAGCATCTATTTAAAACTTTATTATTTTCTTCTTTCCTACTACTCTACTCTTCTCTCTTTTCCTCAACATTTGCCATAAATTAAATGCCCATGTATTTTAAGTCTGAAAGTAGAAAATATTTTTGTCAATTAGTGTGTCTATCCTTTTACCAGTTCTATTCAGACTTAATATGCATTAAAAGATAACTCCTGATATCCAAGAGAGTAAGTCCTTCCATCTTAAATTTATTTATTAAGAATTTTTTGACTATCCTGAGCCCTTTTCATTTTTCTATAAATTGTAGATTCAGCCTCCTAATGTCCACAAAAGAAAAAGGCACTTGAATTTTTATTGAGATTTTCTCATAAAACAGAATAAATGGTGTTCAAGTAAGGATCTAACCCTTACTTAATTCTATATTTATAAAGTCTTTAGGAGAGGATCAGCGTGCTTTCTATAGATTACATAACAGCAGGAGCTTTGAGCCAGTATAATAACCTTGCTAATTCTAGAATGTCAATCTCCTGGAGAATAATTCCTGCGTCAGTTCAATGTTGAAGTGTTCTCCTGAGCCAGCTCTTTACTAGGCTAGCTAAGGTGGAAAATTATTAGAAACACTGGGCTCATACGGAGCCAAAGCATTTTCATTTTTTCAGTTTATTGGAACATCTTGTGATTGTAAATTCAGCCTTCAAACTTATGAGAGAGCTAGCATATACTTACAACTTTTATCTCTTTATACTGCTCATGACCAAGTCACCTCACAAACCAATTATGAGCCATGGATTAAAGAGTAGAATTTATTTCTGATTCACTCTTCCACTAAAAGTATAGTCCCTTGGAGATATAGCTGAATATGCAGTTGATATTCTCTAACTCCTCCATCTTGAAAGAGTTCCAAATTTTAATTCATAGCTTTCTTTGTCTCTTGAAAAGTTGTTAAAATTATCAGTTTTATTTTGGATTTACAAATGCTGTCAGGGAAAAAAAAAGGTGTCATTTTTTGCTTTGCTCTTCTCTATGAGTTCTCTGTATTTGGTTTTCTTAATAATTGGTTAGAAATATTCTCATATTTTGAATATTAAAATAGTTCAGAAATGTATCTTATGGTATTTTTATGCATTTTTAGTGAAAGAGTTGATCCAAATAGTCCAGCCTGTCATGTTCCAGAAACAGAAGTTAATATTTACCCTCTTTTACTCTGAATCACTCAATGTACTTAGGAGAATAGCTTTCTACTTTAGAACATTGATAAACACTTATTAAATGAATCAAAGAATATTTTTCATCTTCTTTTCTTGATTCTATTAGGGAAAATTCTTCTTTATTTCATAATGTTTGTAAATATATATATGTGTATATATGCAACTCATGTTAAATCAGATCTATGGATTACTTGTTAGTAAAAGAGACATGTTGTTACTTCCTGATTAGTATTTAACTTGTTTACATGAAAATATTCTTTTTTTACTGCAATAAAATTCAGAAAAGATATATGAAAATATTATTAATGACTAATAAACAAGACAGGATTTATTAAAATTCAGCAGTGTGATATGAATTAACAAGACAAAAGGAGTTATGTTTTCCAGGCAGTTTCTCATTTCCCATAGGAAATAATTTTACGTGGCTATTGAAAATGTAATCTATTAAACAGAGATATGAGAGGATGGTTTCAGTAACATTCAAACAATTAAAAGGAAATGCTATCATTTGTATGGAACGCTGAAAATTAAATATAATCAGCCTAATTTAGAAAAACTATATATGTATATTAAAGGAAAACTTTGCTAAAACTACTCTCTAATTGTGTGAAAAATTATTTTGAAAAGGCTTTCCTTTAATTATGTCTACTGCTGATGGAGATGAAGAAAATAAACGAAAGGGTTTAGAGGCACACTGGTATGTTTCATATTTGCCTGTCAACACCTGTGAGATCAAATGATTTAAGTAATGCTTTCATTTTAATACCCAGTAAGTGTCCATTAAATCTAGCAGATTTCTTATTTACAGAGAAAAAGAAATGCATATCTTAGGATAAACTCTATTCTGGACACATAATCTGAAGTCAAACTTCAAGTCAGACATCCATTTATTCCCAACAATGAAATGAAATTAAGTATATACTAAACATCTTAAATAATGTAATATAGTTCCAATGTGTTTGAATGTGCTTTCCATAATTTATTAATTTCCTTTGAAAAAGTGTGAGGATGAAAAGATGGGCCATAAAAGAAAGGGAGTGTATTTAAGTTTTAACGTAAGTGAAAAATCCATAAGTAATGCTTATATAAAAACTTTGCTTTGTATAATAATGTGGAAACCAACTGATCATTTTAGAAAAAGAGAATTAATTCAGAAGGATTCCATCCTTCTCAATGTTGTGGAATAATTTCTGTAGAATAGTTATGAATTCTTTTTTGTATGTTTGGTAAAACTCTGAGGTGTAGCCATCGGGTCCAGGACATTTCCGTTTTGGGAGGTTCTTAATTACTGCTACAATTTCTGAGCTTGAGATTGGTCTGTTTAGAAATTCTGTTACCTCCTGGGTGAACTGAGGAAGGTTGTATGTTTGCAGGAATCTGCAAACATACAAATTTCCTCCTCGTTATGTAGTTTTTGAGCATATAGTTTTTTATAGTAGTCACAGATAATGTTTTGTATTTCCGTGGTGTCTGTTGTGACCTCCCGTTTTTCATTTCTAGTTGAGTTTATTAGAGTCCTTTCCCTTTGAGCTCTTGTAAATCTAGTGAGAGGGCTATGGATTTTGTTTATCTTTTTGAAAAACCAGCTTCTGGTTTTGTTGATCTTGTGTATAATTCTTTTGTTCTCCATGTCATTTAGTTCTGCTTTAATCTTTGTTATTTCTTTTCTTCTATTAGGATTGGGATTGGTTTGCTCTTCTTTTTCCAATTCCTTGAGTTTATTCATTAGGATGTCAATATCTAAGTTTTCTTTCTTTCAGATGTGAGGGAAAAAAGTTGTCAAATAGTAAACATAATTTTTTCTTTATTGCTAAAATTACTTGCTATGTTAAGTTGTACCTTCTTTTATGGTTGATGGAAAAATTCTCTGTATTTGAGCCAAACTTCTGCAGGTAGTCAGTAAATAAACCAGGCCAGTTTTGTTTTATTGTAAATTTATGACTTTTTCAGTATATGGAATGATAACGCAGGTGAAAATAGGAAAGCTATAACAGCATACAAAGTCAGGTCTAAACTAAAATATAAATTTAATTCCCCTTTCTTGCCTCAAGAACATTTTAAATGAGGGATTCCAAATTAATACTAAAATAGTTCTTTACCTTCTCGAAGTCACAAAAGCAAAGGAACCAACTTATTTGTGTGTGTTCACTCATTAAGAAGTGGTTATAGTAATAGTTATGCAGGGAAATCTTTCCAAGTTGCCTTTTAAAGCAAAGCAATTAGAGAAATTAAGAAAAATTACAGCAAAACACAGTTTGCTATAGGCTTTTGTTGACACATTTGATATTACCATGTCTCCAGAACCTATTTAAATGTTCTGTTGGCATTCAAAAGGCTAAATTTTCAAGTGTTTGATCCTTGTGATGTACGGTTGCTGACAGCCTTTACTCTTTCAATTTAGACTTATTCCCCACAAATGGAAGACTAAGAACCCCTTCTCTCTAAATACGGATGAATCTTCCAGCACCTGAAGTAAGAAAGAGTTTATTTGAGGCATTACATCATAAACTGTCAAATTATTGTGAAAAAGTCTTATTTTTATTAATAAATACATAAGGCATATATTACTATTAATATCATCTTCTATGTTTCAATTGTGCTCATTCACATTTCACATCTGAAAGTTATTTTTACCTAAAAATATCTACTTATTAGGAAGTTTATACTATTAGAGAACCCTGTCAATACACCTGAGCTAGTTGTTTTTTTAACCCAATTTTAAACCTAAGTATTTATACATATGTACTTGCCATGAGACCATTTCATACTAATCTATTCTTAATTGAAAAATCAATATTTACTGATCATCTACTCTGGGTCCTTTATGTAGATTTCCTTCCTACATTTTGCCAGGAAGCTTAAATGTATCATGCATATTACTTATCACTACAGGTATTTGTCAGTGTTTTCTAAAAATTTTCTCAGGTTTTTATAACAGTAAAGTTTATATAGCAAGAAGCACAGCTCACCATCACTGTGGTTTAAAATGACACTCCAACTATTAGACCAAGGTGGAGAAAATATCATAGGTTTCAAGTCTCCTGAATTATATAAAACATAGATATAAAATATAAGTATAAAATTTCCACCATCAATAAACTGTTATTTTAGTTATTATACTAGAATATGCTCTATTATGATATACCTGCTTTTTATATGTACACAGAAATTTCATGCACTAAATCAGACAGCAATGAACCATGGATCATAGCTTCAAGGATTGTACAAATGTGCAGTCTTTTGAATCGGTTTTTGGGGGTAAAAATAGAAAGGGAAGCACTATAGAGAATTGAAGAGCAAAAAGAGATTTTGTGAGGAAAAAATGAACCAATAAGGTGAGTGAATACAAATAGCCCTAATGATCAGAGGGTAAAATGAAGAGGAGGATCTCTTAGAAAAAGGAGGCTGATGATGAATAAATAGTTCAAGGGGAAGTGAAGGATCTGTTTTATTCAGTGCTCTGGAAATACATGCCAATGATTATGCACAACTGGGCATCTTTGATCAGAAGGACTTAATGAAGTGAAATTAGTGGGAGAACTGTGTCAGGTCCCCAGGCGCCTACTTTGAAGGGAATTGAGGTGTCATTGTATTATGTACAATGTTTCTTTTATCTTCTTCAATAAATGTCCCTAGTTTTCATATTACATGAATGGATACTTTTCAGACAGTCTCTCTCTTTCTCTCTCTCTCTCCCCCCCTCTGTCTCTCTCTCTCTCTCAATATATATATATATTAAATGAAAATACATGAGAGATATAGTTTAAGTGTGCTAAACAAAGAAAAAAAGAATGACCATATTTTTAGGTGAAGTTTAATGTATAGGTATGGATGCACTAACTAAAGATTCTGGGGTTATTGTGCTAGCTTGCATATATACAGCCATATGTTTGGATGGTTACTGAAATTTTGATTTGAAGATCAGTCATATTCACATAAAGGGAGAATATAGAAATTCCTTTGACTATGTAAAGGAAGAAAGTAAACGACTTAAGAGTGTATTTGTCACATGCAATATCCTAAACTATACCCCAAACTAAGAAAACCCAGAAAACATTTTCCTTTACCAAAACAGTGGGGACACCTTTAATGAGGCGAGCACATCCATCTATGAAAAGAGCATGAGTGGCAATTTTGAGAATCAGCTTGTTGACAGGGGATGTTGTCCCATTTGAAATTATTCTCAGATAAGAAGAAGACATTTTAGGAACAGGGCCAGAGATATAATCAAAACTATCTGGTACACCAGAATATTTGAATGTAGCCAATTCATCATGGAGTCTCTATGGGTAGGCCTTTAAAAAAATGTTCTTTGCTTTTCTGGGCACTGATGGAATCTTTGCTCTGGGACTCTAGGTTGATCATACTATTTGATTGTCCATCTTGTCTTGGCATTTTCTGATCCATGAAGTCAGGTTTACCCAGCAATATTCATTATTGAATTTTATAGCTGAAACCAGATTCAAGTAGCTCTTCAAGGCACCAGTAGATTTCATGAAAGTAATATACTTGCCCTACCGCTCTTACCTCAACCTACACTTACGGCTTTATCCATATTACATATATACAGTTGACTACAGAAAAAGAATATTAGGCTTAAAGATAGAGCTACACAATTTTCTAGCACCAACCAGTAATGTAGTGTTTGGTGTTAAAGCTCAATCCTTCAACCTCCCTGGATTGAAGACGTTAATGATATATCTCATTTCTAACTTTGTCAGAAAGAAGAGATGGCTAGAGGTAAGGATCTCTACCAACTGGGTTTAATAGTTTAGCTATATTTTAAGTGAGTTGACAAGGGTAATACTAGAGTTTTAATAATGAGCTTTGGGAATGAGTTAAGTAAATGGTCTACTTAAATGTTCCAATAGTATCGTATCTGTCCTGTGTGAATGCTAAAGAGAGGCTTCAGCTGTGCAGAAGCTTATGGATGTCAACTGTCCTTTTATCCTACCACACTCAGTTGTACAAGAGGCTCATGAAACAAGTGACAGTGGTGGTAGGGACCAAAGTTATACATGGGCCCAACAACATTGACTTCTTACAATGATGACCTATATATCAAAACCACACTTTATAATTTTGTTATAACTCCAGCTACCTACACTTAAAGCCCTATACAATGCATTATAAAGCATGTATTTATATGTAAAAAACAGCCCTGCCTTCAAAGATCTTGACATAATTAGGATGTCATAATTATATGTGACTAGATGTTTAAAAGAATCAAATAGAATATAAAAACAGCAAATGGGGTTTGTGTCAGGTTATAAATATTTCCACGATGAGAAAGGTTAATTTGATGTTTCTTGGCCCCACATCTCTGGAACCTCTATAGAATCGTCTCCCAATATTCATTAATACGTTGTTGTTTTTTCCGTTTACTCAGGCACATCTCACTGGCTCCACCTAAAATACATGCACATTCTGATGTTTAGGGACTCAGGCTTCACCTATCAGCTATTCCACACTTCTAAAGCCCATTTGCTGTCTTACCTCTTCTTCAGAGATTTTCCTGACCAGTTTCCTTTTGCTCCATTATTGAATTTCTAAAAAGTAATTCATTCATTCTTTCATGAGAAGAGTATTATAATATCTCGTACTAGTTGTTTAGTGAATATATGTCTTATTTTTTCTACTACATATAGCACACCTGGAAACAAAAATCAAAATTTATATATTCTTTGTATTTATTTCACTGCCTCAAATTGAAATATGTCAACATCTTTTCCTGAAATACATATTTTGAATTTAAAAATAAGAAATACGTAAATCTGAATGCTGATTTTTATCCAAAATAAAATTGCATACACACATGCATGTGTTTTTATGCAAAATAATGGCTAATTTTATGGTAGCTTTTACTTCAATAAAGACATTTTAGGTCTTTGACATTATGAAATTTAGTCCTAAGTTTTAATTAATATCTTTTTATACTCATTGGAATCATACACTTAGACATCAGTGCTTAAAGTACAAAATAGATAACATTGCATTTGAATGTTTTAAATGAAGTTTATAATTAGAATAAAAATTACATTCAATGAACTGTGATTATTTGCTAGTGACTATATAGAATTATCCACTTGAATTTCTGCATTTTGATTTCATTACTTTAAAAACAAATATGATAATTTTTCCTATTTGAGGAATGTGATATCTAAAATTTATGAACATAATATGAACATTATAAATCTGGGCTTGAGAATATCCATATGTGACTTTCTTGTTTCTATCATTATAATATTTGACTTTTTATTGGGTGATTATTTCATATTTTAATGCATATATTTTGATTTCCTATGGGAAATGGCAAAATAGGAGAAGAAAAAAGCTTGTGTTACTTATATTTGATTAGTCTACTTAACTTATACCTCAACTATTCCTCACCAAACGTACAGTCATATCTGCTAAGTTTTGTGTCAAAACCGTGGATCATAGTTACATTTCTATGATAACAAGGGATAGGTACATAAGAACAGTATAAAATGTGTTCATCAGGGCAATATGGGCACACACACAAAATGGGCCCAGCTGAAAAGATTTTCTCTCAAAGAACAGCCTTGCAGATGATGTATGGTCGATGAAGCTGTTAACAGTTAATGTCTATCTGCCTCTACCACTAGATTGCAACAGCTCCTTGATAATAGGGATTACATTGTATTTGCCCTTGTATCACCAGCTGTCTCAGTAATGAGGTGAGCAATAAATATTATTTGTTGAATGAATGGACATTCAATAAGATGGATTGATAATTGACTTGTCAGTATCAACAAGATCCAAGCTATGAGCTTAGGTATAATGACAGAGTCTGGTCATGAAAGAGAATGATTATGATCACAGCAAAGATTTATTCTCTGCCACTGGTAAGGGGTTCGGGTTAGGTCTTTAAATTGTAAGGATTAACAAAAAGCCTAGTCAAGGAGTAGGCACAAAAGCAGGAACTTAATTTTAGAAACACTGTGCCAAAATGTAAATAAGACAGATTGACAAGGTGAAATATGAATTTGTAATAGCACGGAATGAAGGGTTTTCCGTGATTCTGTAAATAATAAGTCCGATAATCTAATGTGACTCAGAGGTATAGAAACTCAAAATATCTGAATGGGCCAACATATCCCTGATGAATAGAAGTATAAGGAAATTGAGGCTATTGGAAATATTTTCTACTTCTTTCTGTAGTGGTTTAGAAACTCAGGTAAGGATAATTTGAATGCAACGAGTTTAATTTCCATGTTTGTATAAGGGACTGTATTAAATTTCTGTTTATATAACCACAAATCCTCATGTAAAGATGTTAACCTGATATAATTATTGATTGCTGCACTTATACTTGCTAAAATATTTCAGTTGGAATAATAAATTAAATATTGGCTTTATTTAAGGTTTATTTTATTATAAGACTTTACTTGTCTTATTTCTACAAAAGAATAAAATTTCTGAACAAGAACCATGCATCTTTCATGAAAAAACTTTATATTGTAGTGGATTGCCTTGGACTTTCTGTTCAAATCCCCACTTCACTGGTATGTGAGTTTGAACAAATTATTTTTAATCTCCACTTTAGTTCCTTCATCTATAATATGAAAATAATTATATTATCTATTATATAGGGTGAGAATTAAAGAAAAAATATATATCTAGAATGTTGAATGCAGTGTTTGGAATATATTGCTTAGTCTCTTGCACATTTTACTTATTATAACATAAGGATTCAGCCTGTAAAGTGAGAAAAAAATGATGTTTGACCTCCTTACATATGCAAAAGATATACCTTCAGCATCCTTCAGTAAGCTGGAAGAAGTAGATATTCAAGAAGTTTTTAACATCCATAATGTGGCTCCAGTTGCTCATTCACTGACCAATGGTGAAATAACTGAAATAGTTCTGAATCAAACTATATTATCAGCCATAAAAAAAGAATAAAACCCTATTATTTGCAGCAACATGAATGGGATTGGATGGCGTTATGTTAAATGAAACTAGCCAGACACAGAAAGACAAATGTTGCATTCTCTCACTTATATGTGGGAGGTAAAAAAAAAAAAAAAAAAGAAAAAGAAAAAAAAAGTCAGTCTTACGGAGGTAATGAGCAGAATGGTGTTTGCAAAGGCTGGGAATTATAGAGGAGAGAAGAGAATAAAGAAGGGTTGGTTAATGTGCACAAAAATAGCGTTAGATAGAAGGAATAAGTTCTAGTGTTCAATATTACAGCAGGATGACTTATAGGTAAGAAATTATAGTGTATTTCAAAATAGCTAGAAAGGAATATTTGGAAAGTTCCCAACACACACACAAAAATGAAAACTGAGGTGATTCGTATCCCAATTACCCTGATTTGATCATTACACATTGTATACATGTATCAACAAAACACATGTAATCCATAAATATGCACATCTATTATGCATCAATAAAAAATTAAAGGTACAGTTATACCTAAAAACAATTAATTCAAACATATTATTTAAGTGTCTCAGTGCTTAGCACATAGTCATTGTTTTATAAATAATAATGGTTACCATTGCTGTAGTCATTATTGGAATATCATCAAGATACAGTATGTGTTATGAGAAAACACAGGGCTGAAGGTGGGATCTTGGTGGATGACAATTAATGATCTCAGAAAAAATTGTAAACATATATACACATATTACATTTATATATACCTATTATACTAAGGAGACATTTATTTTCTTTATGTGCTTTGTAATGATAAATATATTTACTAAGTATTTGATCATTGTAAGTAGTATTTTTACTGAAATGGAAATATTTAGCATATTATTGCTTTACAAAGACATTGCATTTAAGCAACAAATAGTATCTAAAATAATTCTACATTGATCATGTAGAATGTCGTTCAAGACGTGCGTTGTGATTTATGCCATTAGATATTTTTCATAATACATTGAGCATGATGTGTGTCCTTAAATATATTTGCAATCACTTTTTTAACATGGTCCAGTAAAGGTATCCAACTATACATGTTTGGCATTTTTCTTCTACATAATGTGCAATCGTATCTTTCATCAGTTTAGTAAAAGACAGTAAAACAAAAACAGTCACACAGGTAGGAAAATAAAGTGTGATTTCAATTTCATCATAATTGTTTGAGCAGATGAATTTTGCGGGTTTTAATTTTAACTGCAGTAATTATTGATACTGAATCTCATAAGATATATCTATTTCTAGTGCTAAAAATGTTGGCTTAAATTTTAATAATCTATCAGGTATCCCGTGGGAAATTAAAATTTTGTGAGGTGTATCTATGAGGAAAAATCTAATCAACAATCTTTAGAATGGAATGAACGGATAAAATAATCAAAATGATTCAATAGATCAAGCCAAATTTAGATTATTCCAGCTAATGGAAGGTAGCTTTAATTAAATATCTTGAAAATCAAGTAGCCTCTTTTAAACTAGAATGTTATTGATTCAAGTCCTACTTAAATCCAATAAAGATGCTATTTAATGTTGAGATATCTTGGCTTTTCTTTAGAAAATTCTAATGGAAGGGGGAAATATCTGGCTTAAAATCGAGGTGCTAAATCCTTGAAAACTGAAAGCTGATTTGAAATTAGGTAAAAACGAAGATTTATTTTAAGTAATCATGGAATAATTTATGGGACTATAGTTAGTTGCATGCAGCATGCATGGCAAAAACAAAGCAAAATACAGTTTAGTAATAAGTCTTTAATTTTACTAATAGCTTTTTACTATAAATTTAATTCCATAGGTATTCATTAAGAAACAGCCTACTCAAATATTCCAATTGGATTAGTAGACCCCAAAAATGCAGTGTTTATGTAAACAAAACAGTATTTTAGCTGCTATAATGTATTATATTAATATTGGCTTAATGTAAGATCTCACTCAATCTCCAATAAAATCATTTTATGAAATGACTAAATTATTATAATAGTATATCAATGATAGGATTTTAAAATTCCTGTTATTAAAATTATATTTATTAAGTATTGATTTTTATTTTTTCTATATTTTTAAAGAATAATATAAAGATTGAAATACTTCTCTGCTCCTACTTCTTGCCACATTTTTATTTTTATAAATCTACTTGTCTGTGTATAGCGGACATATTTATGTCTGTTTTCCTGTGTACGTATAATGATATCAAAATGGGAGGATTTTGAATAGAAACCCCTTTTAACTTCCCTCCTCCCTGTCTTATAAACAGATCAATAAATTTGGACTTAGATAACTATCATTATGGTCATATTAAGAAGACTAATATTAAGAATATATGTATTTAAGAATATATACACTTATGGTTAAAATATATATTCTAACACTGTGGAAATTGAAGTGATCATTATAAATACCGATGTTCTCTAGACAATTATACTGCAAAGCAAACAAAGAATTATAATTTTCCTCTTGTTTTCAAAAGAGAAAATGTGTATCTCATGAAATAAATTATTATTCATTCAAAAGGAGAGCCCTTTAAAACTACTTCAAAATATGTGCTTTTCTTAGGACAAATCTGAAGTAGACATTGGGGACACAAATGCAATTTGAAACATTTCATTTCCACATTACTTATGTGTCTCTGTTATTAAAGCTTCTCTCATATTTAAAGAAGAAATGGAGTACTGAACTTTGTGTCAGCAAAGGGAATAGAAAAACAGCCCCAAAACTCAATACTGTTTAGTCCAATTTATGAAGTGATTTGAGGCAGGTAATTCAGATACTGGAAAAACTGTCATTCACTTAAGTACCAAAAAATCTAATTTAATGCAGTTGATATCTTCATTCCAGCCAGGAAAGCTGTTTCATCTTCATTTTAGTCTAGATTGCTACTATATGAAGTGACAGTGGGTTTACATGCTCCAGTTGTATATTTATTTTGTGAAAAGAGTTGAGATGCCATCATTTTTCACCTTTGTCATCCCATTGTTTATTCTAGGAAGACTCAAAGTGTAAAACGGCCATGGCTATCTGATTATTTTAAATTAACTCAAATTCACAAACAGGAAATTGTTATGAGTTAAATAATTAGCACATGTCTGAAAATTGAGGCTGTTAACATGACTCATGTTATCTTAAATATATCAAAAGTAAGTATTAAAACACATCTATATGAAGGCCCTTGAATAACAGCTATGAAGGGTTGGATTCCAAGTCTTTAATAGGGTTTTTTTCTCTTCTGCTTGCTTTGTCACTATCTATTTTTGTTTCTATTTTTATCTATTAATCTGTTTATCTATGTATCATTATCATCATATGCACTCTCATTTAAAGATAATTTATTATACTGAACACATGAGTAGTGAATAATACAATACAAACACAAAATTTAAATTTAATGTAAGTGATATAGATAAACAACTTCTGTATGCACATATCAGAATCAGAAATGCAACTTCAACTGAACAAAGAAGTCAGACAACTCAAGTAAAAGGATGGTGGGGAAATGAGCAATGGGTTTGTGAATACGGAAAGTAGTGGTGAAACAATTATACAATTATACTAGGGTCTGCATTTCTATCCATTTTAATTCATCCACAGCTTGCTCATAAGTTACCTACTAGCATCCTTTCTGACATGAAATGTTTATTTGTAATATATCCTGCATCTATTTATTTTTTCCAGATGTAATCCTTGGCCCTCGGAGCACAGTGGTTATACTAAATTCTTCTCCTAATTTTTTTCAATATTTTATTTACCCATAATTAATGTTTTTTTCTAGAATAGTTACATTTCTCCTTAAAATTATCCTTGTCTATATCCTATCACCAGCCCAAAGTTGCTACATAAAGTATAAACATGCCTAGAATTCAAGTAAAATAATTTTCCATTTAGCCAATCCAGCACTGTTTGACAGTTTCCAAAGTCATCTGTTTTTATTTATGGATATTAGTTTCAGAGGACCCATCTTTCATATCTAGAAATGTGTATGTTAAGATATATGTTGTAAAAACCCTGTTTCTATTTATTTATTTATTTATTTATTTATTTATTTATTCTTCCCAAAATTTTATTGGGAGAAAACTACAAAACATTTACAGTACGATGTTTACAGTCATAATTTGTACTGAGCTGATTTCCCAAAATATATTACCACTCAAGTTGACTTATCTTGTTACATTCAAAAACCTACTCTATCAAAGTAGTCCAGAGAGTACATAGATAGTGCTCCTGTTTCTTTAAACAAAAAGTCTCAGAAATTTAGGAGAATTTATTTGTGTAATAATCAACTATCAAAACAAACAAGCAAATAAAGAAAAATCTATGGCATCCAGTTCTTTTAGTAAAACTCACTTATATTTACTTCCTGTTATATCATCTTTACTCATTTATATTCATCATTACAATTTTTTTCAGCTATTGGGTTAATGTGCTTCATTATTTCCTATGTATTATTGATAACAATTTTGTTGTACTGCTGGACACATGATTCTCATTGAATTAGACTACATTAGTCAGCTCGTTACCTGGAAGTGGCAAACAAACTCTAAGCTTAATTTCTTCCATGCTTGTCCTATCCTGTTTTAATGAATAATGTCTATGACCTCCAAATAATGAGATTGATCAATGTGGCAGTCTGATTAGTTAACAAAATGTGCTATAAATATATATCATATATCAAAGGAAAATAGGTAGTACCCCACAAATTTTTAAGGGTCAGTGAGATAAAATGCAGCTTGTTTGAAAGGATGTGCTTCAGCTCTAAGAAAAAAAAAAAATTATGATACAAAAAAAAAAAGAATCAAGGCATTTGACATCATCCTATTAACAGTATACAATACACAATATTGTGTTTATGACATGAGCAGTCAGTTCCAGTTTGTGGAATGAGATTACTACAAAATAATTCCTCAAGATAGAGACGTCATAGGATCCAGTTTTGGGAATGGTGGTATAAAGTAAAAATAATTTCAACTCAAATAAAATAAAAAGAAAAATAACCAGTATTATTCTTGGCTGAGGGTTAGAGTATTGCATAAGACTCTCTCAAATTCCTTCTGTTCAATATCTTTATTGGTCCTGGGTTCAAGATTCATAGCACTATATATCAAGGTTTCGGTGAAAACAAACATGTACATATTCAATGAAATATATATATGTTTATAAATTAGAAATTTTGGGGTTTCTTAGTTAATTTATGTTGAAACATAGCCTTTTACTCTCTGAGGTTACAAATTCATAGCTATTCAGACTGTTGCCCTGTCTCTTCTTAGCCCTATCAGTAATGTTTGCATGCATCTCTTGGTTACTATTTTAAAAAGGTAATAAAGTGTGACTTTCATTATAAATTTAATTAACTTGGATCATTTTTTGCTTGACAATGCATAGATATGAGGCCTGTTCTTTGGTGTGCTTTTTGTTGGTGGGAGGGTGACGGGATGGTAAAACAAGCTCAATACAACGACCAAGCAAGCACAAGACTTCTGGAGTCAATCCCTTTACCTTTAAATCCTAATTCTAGCTATTCTGAACTTCTGACCTTGAACAAGTTCTCCAACTTCTTTTAAACTCAGAGTCTTCATCTCAAAAATAAAAATAATACTACCCATGAAATATATTTACTATAAACATTAAACATGTAAATTTTTTAACACAGTTGTTCATGACGTGAATTCTTTTGTTTTCTTCTTCCATTCTCATCCTTTCGTTACATGACATTTTTAGTGGGCAATCTATATTATTACTGATTAAATTAAACTCTAGAAACTGAAAAGTAAGATGTTATTTAATCCTCTACTTTTAAAGGGAATCTTCTCTCCCCTTTTTATTTTTGTAAAAAGTAGTTTTTTCTTTCTTTTCAAGCCTATATTGTGGAAGCATTAAGCTCGTGAAATTAGCCACCAGAGAGTTTGACTTTCATCCTAGTTCCACAAATTTTTAGGTGTACTAATCCCTGCAAGTCAGTTCATCTTATTTAGACCAGTTTTTTTTTTTTATCTGTAAAATGTGTATAATAATACTCTTTACAATAAAAGGTTCCTGATGAAGGTTAGGTGAGGCAATTTATTTAAAGCACATGGCATGGCAACTCATAGGGTAGGAAAAATATATAAATCTTGGCCTGTAATATCATTCTAATTTTAAAGATGGATGATATAAATTTTGAGCAAATGCCTAAGTAGTTTATGTAAAAGGCTCATAGTTGATGAGACTGGATACCAGATGTTCTGATTTCTAACACACTGCTCTTTCCGTTCTGCCATGCCATCTTAGTCGATGGGTCAATGCTTGATCAGATGTTAATGGGCAAAGCTGGGGAGCAACCTGATGTATCTCAGAGTGTGTATGCTTTGAAATGAAATTGATCTTAATTTGATGTAACAAAGTGTCACAGCGGAAGCGTGCTGGACCCGTATCCCAGTTCTAAAGATTTTTAACTTGTACCTTAGAATTGGCTTTTTATCTGCCTAAATCTCAATTTCTTTATGAATAAAATAGGGCAATAAGGAGGAAACTACAACACCTCAAGTTATTGAAAAAAAAAATGGAAAATACAGAGAACAGTGTTTTACTTGGTACATGTTAAGGATATCATAGATTTTGTTATTATTACTATCATGAATGATGATAGCATTTAAGAAACTAAAACATATATTCTAATAATTCCATTTTCCAAAGACTTTTGCATAAGCAATTCTTGCTGCACTAAAATATTTATTCATCAAATATAATAAGGAATTATGACTTTGCATTTAACAACTTGTGTGAACAATGGAAATGGAGTTACCATTTTTAATACAGGGCAGCTTATGACCTTGGGTGCTTTGTAATAGCAGTTGTTTATGCATATTTTAAAAAATTAAAGCATTAAAATTTGACATGAGGTACAACATCAACCTTCTCAGAGTTGACCCTACACTAATGTGAAAACATACAAATCATCTCTGCAAATATTTTAGTATACTTCTCTCAAAACCTCCAGAATCTCATTGTTTTAAGAAAATTCAGTAAGAGAGTTAGTTTTACTCATGTGGTAGATAAGATTTAGTTTAAAATAAAAAAGTGAATAAACATGATATAATATTCTTAAACGATTCTATTTCTTCAAAATGAATATAAGAGACATGAATAAAGAATATGTGAGTTTTATTGTGTGTGTAGGTTAGCAAGTATTCTCTGGTTAGTGTATATCATTTTTAATTTTAAATTTTTTAGTAGGCAGCACCATAATCTAGCCAATGCTTAGTTTCTCTGAGGTCTTATGTTAGGCCTTGTACAATGACTATTTTCATTTTAAAAGTAAAGAAACTTAGATCCAAATAAATTAGCATATCCTTGATCATCCTAGGAGCCAATAAAAAAAAACCTTGAGTGCAGATCTTTATGTTTGACTTCAGAGTTGGTGCTTTTTCCTGAGTACAATGCAGAGTTAATGGCATCCTTATATTATATATTCAGCATAGACTACTTCTAGAAAGTACTTTGAATTATAATTTAATAAAAATAATTTTGAAAATTAATGTTTAAAAAAGGAGTGATGGCCTAAAAATATTATGCTTATAATAATTTATTTAATTCATTAATCATTTTAAGCAAGGAAACATTGAGTGGTTTTTGATAATGAAAAAAAGATTTCTTCTTTAGGATACATTTGGTTTCATAGTTAATATGTGGATGGATAAAGACTCTATGTTATAATGCACTTTTAATGAGAAGTATACTTTTAACTTCAAATACAGTCAGAAGCTAGTATGAAAAATTGGTCTTTTTTTTTCGACTTGCTTCTACTGACATATCAAAATGGCAAGTTTGTTATGAACTGAATATTTGTGTCCCCAAAATTCATATGTTGTGGCCATCTCTCCAAATGTCATAGTATTAGGGAGTAAAGCCTTTGGAAGGTAATTATGTTTAGATGAAGTCAGGAAAGTGGAGCCCCCATGATGAAATTGGTACCCTTATAAAAAGAGACATCAGAGCTTGCTCTCTCTGACTTGTGAGGATACAGCAAGAATGTGATCATCAGAAAGCCAGGATTTGGGCCTTTACCCAAAACCAAATCTGGTAGCACTTTGATCTTTGACTTGTCAGCCTCTAAAACTAAGAGAAACCTCTGTTGTCTAAGCCATCCAGCCTATGATGTTTTGTTATAACAGTCTAAAAAAACTAAGACATAAGTTTTATATTGAAAGTCATTTGTGGTAGTAAGTTCAAAAAACTCATGGAAAGATGAAATTAAAATATAAAATATAAAAAAATGTTCAACATAAGCTTCAATAAGGTAAAGACTCTTTTGTAAGTGATAATATCAAGCATTTAGTTTATTCCTTAAGAACTGAGTGTCCTGGGAATTTAATCATGTCAATGTAGTACTTTCACATTATTAACTGAAGAAAAGTGGGTATCCTTTAAAGATTTTTTTTTTTTAAGAGTAGGAAAAAAATGTCAGAAGAAGCCAAATCAGGCCTGTATGGTAGATATCTAATGATTTCCCACTGAAACTCATACATATTTG
The DNA here is from genome assembly GCA_963574885.1 of Lepilemur ruficaudatus. NCBI lineage: Eukaryota > Metazoa > Chordata > Mammalia > Primates > Lepilemuridae > Lepilemur > Lepilemur ruficaudatus. The sequence goes on along the minus strand of CAUYRT010091434.1, from coordinate 7,171 downwards.
CCCTTGTTTGATGAGAGGAATGAGCAGGAGCATTGCTGTGGAGAAGAACTCTCTAGTGAAGCTTTCCTGGGTGTTTTTCTGCTAAACCTTTTACTAACTTTCTCAAAACACTTTCATAATAATAAGATGTCATCATTCTTTGGCCCTCCAGAAAATCAACAAGCAAAATACTTTAAACATTCCAAACAATTCTTGCCATGATCTTTCTTCTTGACTGGTTTGTTTTCACCTTGACTGGACCACTTCTATCCTTGGTAGCCATTCCTTTGATTATGCTTTATCTTCAGGAAAATACTGGTAAAGCCATGTTTCATCTCCTGTTATGATTCATGGAAGAAATCCTTTAGGATTTTGATCTTGCTTGTTTAAGATTCCCATGGAAAGCTCTGCTCTTGTCTGCAGCTGATCTGGGTGCAGTGGTTTTGGCACTCACTGAGTGGCATATTTTGCTCAGTTTTAACTTTTCAGTTAAAATTTTTAAGTTGAACCAATTAAGATATCTATAGTGTAGGCTATTGTTTATGCTGTTAATTTTTGGTCCTCTTAAGTTATGGCATGAACCAGATGAATTTTCCTTTGTAAACTGATGTGGATGATCTACCACTACTGGCTTCATCTTCTTAAAATGAGTTATCAATTTGTAAACTGTTGATTTCTTTGGAGCACTGTCCTCATAAACTTTTCATAAAGCATCAATAATTTCACCACTTTTCCACCCAAGCTTCATCATAAATTTGGAATTTGTTCTTGCTTCAATTTTGGCAAAATTCATGTTGCTCTCATAGGGGTTCTTTTCAAATTGATGTCTTATCTTTATCAGCATCTCAAACACAGACATATTATAACATGAGAGTTTAAGTTTATTTTGGTGCAAAAAGGTTTTGAAATCTATGCATAGTTGCATAGTTTTTTAATAATACACATTTTATGAACTTCTAGAAAATTCCTCATATATTCTGTGAAGAATATTTATAAAATGCTGACTCATTTGTTCTATACACAAATTTCACAATCAGAAATATCATGTGAGCAAAGATCAGATTTTGAACATTCTTATTAAAACAGTGGATTTCAAGCATTGGTAAGATAGTCAAGGCACATTTCATAAGCCCTTAAGTAATTTATTTATCTGCCTAAATTTGTATAAAGATGCATTCTATATCATACTTTAGGATCACTTCAATTTCTTAGACATTGATGTGTTTTTGTAGTGTTGATGGCTGCTTTATGGCAAAGTGTTTTGCCATTGATGGCCCATACGCATTTCAAATCTTGAAGTTAAAGAATTAGCACTATTCTGATATCTTTCAAGATCAAAAGGAACGGGAAATTTTTAAAAAGTCATTTTCAAACTATTTTCCTGTTGATCTATAATTTTAAAATTGTAGATTTTAAAATTTGACTCATCAGTTAACCAGTTTGTATGACAGAACCAAATATATAATCTTCTCTAATCTTTAGGATTGATTCCAAGAGTAGTATCCCAAGTTTACATCCCAAATAATATTAAGAAGATTGTTAAATTTATCAATTGTTGGAACTATTATCAACATATGATTATTAGTTCACTTTCTGAGGGGAAGTACATCAAAATATTCTTATGTCATTGTCATTGTGTTATGCTGGAGAGCATATTCAGTGATACTAAAAGTCTACGCCCTTTCTGCTTCTTTGTCTTTCTTTCTCTCTCTCAGACACATGCATACCCCATTCACATACACATTTTTTATCTTTTGTGGAAAAATAAAATCTAAATGTGAAGAGTAGATAGCTTTAATTTTTTTTCTTGAAAAATATCTGTCTTAAAATGCATATAAAAAGGACGATTTTGAAGTATAGTTAATATTTTCTCATTTTTATTTCCAATAATGTTTATTTTTTCAAAATATTTTGCTTTGCTATGTATGCTTACTGAATGGACATGTATCAAGCAATCAAGCACTAACTCCAAAAATGTTTTTTTCAACTTACTATGTAAAAATTCTATATTTAGTTTTGGCAATAGGAAAAAAAATGCAAACATAATATTGTTAAATGTTGGGTTTACTTATACAGGGCAATAAATAAATTGTTAATTCTGCAAAAGTAGTCAGCTTAAGTTTATCAGGAATGAGCTTCTCAATTCTTTGTACCTCTGTTCTCATAACCTCACAAGCACAGTGCTGAATGAATACATTAGACTTCCTGGTGTCTGAAGCTGTTATCTATTTACCCAGTGCTTTTTCTCAATCCAAAACACAATGGATCCAATAGTGTCACTAATGCTCAGATGATTGACCAGACCTCTGTCCAAATCAAACAAATAACTCCAATTACAGACAACTCCAACAGGGTGTACTTCGTTAATGGGACAATCTATCAATTGTTATGGAGGTAGTAGGTATGTGTCTGGATGTGGTGTTTAGGAAAGTCATTCTTAAGGAGATGGTCTTTGGAATAATTCTTCAGAACAAAGACTTATTAGCAGCAAAGAAAGATGTCACAAGCATTCTAGTCACAGATTTTCGATAGAATGATTTTGGATGTTTGCAATATAGAGTGAATGTACTGATAGAACAGGTAAAAATTAGGCAAGAAGACATCTTTATTAAGAAAAAATATTTTATTATAACAGATAAGTAGTAAAAACATGATCTGCTTGATCATGTTTTGAGGTATGCATAGACATGATTGTGTCCTTCCCAGGCCATTGAATATAAGAAGAAAAGTTCAATATATTTATAATACCAGCTTGTCTTTGATATGCAAATGAAAAAATCCAGAGCTATCTCTCCTCTATCTGGCCTATATACACCAGAAGAAAATATTCCTCTGCCCCCTAATCATCCTAGGGCTAAGTTCCAGGGAACTGGGGGCCACCCATATAACCCAAAGCCCACTGAAATTATTTAATTATTTATTTAGTGAATTCCAAGTTGTTTACCCTGTCCTGCATTGCTTTTCCCTAGGAAACCCCAATAAACGTTCTAGCCTCAGCCTTTCCCCTTGTTCCTTGTCTTCTACCATGTGATTCAAACTAGCGCTTCCACTATGCCCTGCATTGCATGTTGTGACCCCTTCTCTGGGAGTTGTGATTATAAAAATTTTGTGGTTTTGTCCCCTCCTTGTCTCTTCTTGTGTTCATACCTGACTAACCATATATAAAAGAACACAGAACAGTTATATCTCCTAATTATTTCATAGGATATCTTGTTTCCATATTTAATTTGTGATTTTGACAGTGAGCTAATATTTCTTTGACCTTTTCTTCTGAGAATTACTTAAGGTCTAAATTGAAGTTGTTTTCTTTCAGAAATAATTTCCATTTAGTCCCACAAGTCATTTGAGGCACTACTAAAACAGGAATATTTTAAATTCAATTCTATCCATGAGGTGTTTTTGATTAGGAGTAGCATGAATTTAGGCCACAATATTTTATGAGGACTAATTTGTGGTTATAAATTGTCCTAGAAGATGCTTTAGCATCATCCCAAACATAGAACCACTGAGATGAGAATTTTTTTTCTATCCTGTACTGTGGATTTTATTTTTATTTACCTTTTTACAAGGGGTATATCCCATTGAATCCTAAATTCTGATTTTTTTTCAATTAGAATCCCAAACTTCATTGAGCCTTAGACTTTTTCTTCTGCCTTCTACACCCTATGCAACCATGAAAATAAAAACTCAACATATTCAGGATTCAGCATACATTTTCAGAAGAAAATGTGGCTTGGATGCTTGGTTGTCTCTTTAATTTCGCTTTGTTTTTAATTCCTTGTAATTTTATTTATCCTTCAGATTTTCAAATTTATAATTTTTTCCAAACTAGCTAATAAAATATACTGTTGTAAATTGAAATTTCCATTTCAAATAATTATGGCTTTAAACATTTAACTAGTTTATCTGCTGTATACTTGTTTAGACTTTTACTTAGAAGGGAGCATTAGCCTTCTATCAGCACATAATTTATCCTATTTAATCCTTAATGCTTTTAACACAAACATTTTGTGTATGTAAATGCAATGTGCATTTCTGTGTTTTATTTGTTTGTTTTCTCTTAATATTACCCTACCATTTTAATGTCAACATTTCTTTAACATTTTACTTCTCACAAATATTCGGTAGCTGGGTTTTATTTTATTACTAGTCAGAAATAAATCAAATAGTAGCAATTTATTATTAGGTTTTAATCATTGTATTACCCAAGAAGTATGGAAATCCAGGACTTCTATGATGTGTCATTTCAAGTTCTAGGCTTATATAGCCATGTTGTTCTGCCATATTTGGATTTCATCCCAAAGAACACGATAGTTTCCTAAATTGCTATTGGAGCTCTAGCAATTAGATTCATACTCAACCTGTAGAAAGTAAAAAAACAATTTTTAATGCCCCTTCTATTTCAATTTAAGGCTAGTTTCCAGAAATTATACATAGATCTAATTATATTCCTTTGACAAAATTTAGTAACATGGTCACACCAGACTGCAAGTAAATCTGAAGTATTTAATCTTATTATCTGCTAAGTCTGCTGATTGACAACCATAGCTTATAATGATATGGCCTGGGAAAAGTCTTAGATTTTCAATATGTCAGGACTCCAAATTACATGATATTTAGCCACTGAGTGTGTTTCCTTTAGCAAATAAAGCTTCATTTCCTTCTATCCCCACTTGAAGACTGACTCTAAGTATTTCTACCTTGAAGGACTTTAATAGAAGCAGCAAGAAGTGGACACCAAGACCAATTTTTTTACCTGTAAAATGTGTATTTTTTTTAATTTTCAATTTTTCTCCCTAATTCTGGTTTTACTTATATCCAAAAATATAAAGATAGGACCTCCATTATAAAACAGACTTCATCAGATTACCAATCTGCAATATGTGAGTACTTGATTCTTTCTACCCAAATGCTTGTATTATTCCAATGTTATAGATTTATGGTTCTGTCATGCACAGTGCTCTACTTCCAGATTCCAAATTTTTATTCCTTAGGAATAGAATCACATGAGACTTTCAAAACATACAAAACAACTGGAGTTTAATGACACAGATGTTTTCTTTCAGTTATATTTAAAAAGGCTGGAAGTAGGCATGCTAGTAGTGATTTGTTGCCCCAAATCTACACGGACACAGGCTTTTTTTTTTTAATTTCAGCGTATTATGGGGGTACAAATGTTAAGGTTACGTATATTGCCTTTGCCTCCCCCCCCCCGCAACACAGGCTTTTTTAATCTTGTTTCTCCACTCACCAAAGTTTCCATTTAGAAGTTCCTATCAGGGGCCAAAATGGCTGGTGGAGCTGTATGGACCACCTCCACACTCTGATTGGAAGGAGAAAAGAAGCATATACTTTCATTTTAAATCTACTGTCTAGAATTTAAAGGCATTGCCTCTGCTTGTAAATGTGGGAAGGAACAGGTTAAGAATCAAGTTTGCATTTAAGAAAGAGGGCAAAGTGTTTTAATGCTCTTTCAAGCATGTAAATCACAGACTCCCTTGTAAACAAACTAATGATATTTGCTACCAGCAGAGTCTGTATGTATGGAACACTTTCAGGAAGAGTTCCTTAGCAGGCTATATAGGATTGTTTATAAGAAACAAACATAAAATCTATGGATGTATGGGCAATGCCTCCCTGGAAAATGTCACTAAAGTTCTATCACTATGTTAAAATAAAATGCCAATGCTTCATAACTAAGATGACTCTCTTCTGTGTAAGCAATGCAGTTACACATATCACGTAGATACCTCGTATGTGAGTCAGGACTAAGGCAAGTCTAGTGCAGTGAGAAAGAGCCCAGGAAGACACATTGGCAATCCTGAACCACTCTTGTCATGATGTCTTGTGATTACTGGTGTATCTGAACTCACTTTTAAAGTTTAATATAAGGTAAGATTCATCTGGGACTAATTTAACAAACCAGTGCTTTATGCTCTCTGATTCTCATTGGCCAGTACTTAATCACATAGTCACACATGGATGCAAATTATTGTACTTTTATTCTGAAAGACCATGTATCTAGTTAAGTATCAGGGATTCTGATTTTAATAAAAGGATATGATTAACATCAGAGAACAACTAGTAGTCTGTAACTCACTTCTAAGTATGCATCCTAAATAAACTCATAAATATGCATCAAAAGACATATATGAAAGTGTTCAGTCATTGGGACTGATAAATATATTGGTAATCCTAAGCAGCAGTGAAAAAGGTTCTGTTTATTTCTTTGTCTCCTCACCTACAAAGTCCCACTGACAGCAGCCATAAGGGTAGAGAGAGCAAAACCTGGTCTACAGTCCTGAAATCACTGGAATCAGAGACTTACTGACAAGTAAGTCTCTTTTAAAATATTTGCTCAGGCCCAAGCAGTTCTTTTTCTTAGTTATCAACACATACCAAAGTATCTCAAGAAAATACTATCTTACTCTTGCTTCAGGGCTATCCACAGCTGGGTCCTAGGTTGGGGATCTTGAGCCAAATATCTCTGCCCAGTCTATATTAGAACCCTTGAGTTTGCTCACATCATGATGGTATATCTGAATGGACACTGGGACTGAGGAATGCACCAAGCATGCATTCATAATACTGAGGCTGTCCTCCAAGAAACATTCCCTCTATCTATCATTTTTAAAAGATAAATTTAGTGTACATAAATGTTTCTGTTTTTATAAAAGCATTTCTGTTAGTCTATCTGAATAAATGTAGGAAAAATACCTGGTTGACTTCATGTCATTTGTTGTTATTTCTAAGAGTTAGAATTAGGGCTGATTTTTAAAATGTATTCTGTAACTTTCCAGCATCACATTAATTATTTAAATAATCATATAATTTAAAAGTTAACATTTTTTCCAAATCTCTCAAAAAATAAAAGTGTGTTGCCTCTGAAAACATAAATTTAAGACAATTTTCCTGCAGGTAATGACTTTAAACCCACACCCACAAGACATTCTGGAGACAACTATGGTGCTTCACCTCATAATTTGTCAGAACATTTTCAAAATTAAATGCTATTTTTTTCTTCCTAAAATTTTATTGGGGGAAAGCTACAAAACATTTACAGTACAATGTTTACAGTCACAATTTGTAGTGAGCTGATTTCCCAAAATATATTACCACTCAAGTTGACTTATCTTGTTACATTCTAAAACCTACTCTGTCAAAGTAGTCCAGAGAGTACATACATAGTGCT
>CAUYRT010091432.1:0-36772 GCA_963574885.1 Lepilemur ruficaudatus | reverse complement strand
CCTGAAATGTATAAAACCAAACTGTAACCTAACCACCTGGAGTCCACTTGCTCAAGGTTTCTTGGGTGTGGCTCCGGGTCATGGTCCTCAAATTTGGCTCAGAATAAACTTCCTTTAAATATTTCAGAGTTTGGATTTTTTCGTCCACACTAATAACAGTTATTTTCCTAATTTTAAAGCAATCCAATTTCTTTGGCTGTATCTGTGAGTTGAGAGTTTGGTGTGCTTCGTAAAAAACACAACACTGGAAAAAAAAAAAAAAGCCATTTTTCACTTCTACGAAGAACAGGTCCCACCCCAGCGCTCCCTGGGGACCCTCGCTCCAGCCCGCCTCGGTAAAACACGGCTCCGCCCCACATCCGTAGCCCAGAGTCCTCGGCAGTGTGTTGCTAATTTGGTCCGGGAGAAGCAAGGCGGGACTTCCGTTGTTTGAAAAACTTCCGGCGGGAACCGGAAGGTGCGGTGACACACAGAATCCCGGGTGTTCTGAGGAGCCGGGCGGGAAGGTGAGCTGTTTGTGCGGCTTGGCGGTCTTTCTGAGGGCTCGCACGAGTCCGGCGTCCGGGCTCCGGTATTTTTTGGGCCATTTAAAGAGTTCTGAGCGCTCATCTGGGAAATAACACCCCCCCCCCGACTTTTAAAAAGTGAGAAGTGTCATTACATTTTACTGTCAGCAGTCTGTGTCTTACAACCTGCACCCGGAAAAAACCTGGCTGCCGCGTGTCACCTGGCGCGTCTTCTCAGTCAAATTGCGGGAGCTCTTAGTGCATAGGAACAGACATGAGAAAGCCCAGGCAAAGCTAGATTGTCTTCATACGGCAAATTACTGGAGACGGGGGAGGAAGCATCCTTTTCGCTGTCAGATGGTGGTCCTGCCTGAATCAATCGCATCTTCAGCACTGTGCCTGGCATTTAGGAGGCGCTGAATAATTGTTGAGGAAAGGAATGAATAGTAGCTCTCTAGACAACTTTCCTCGAATCTCCCACATGACAGCATGTCATTAACATAACGTGTAAGGAATAGGAAACAAGGCTAGTCTTGGTGTTCTGGGCACTTGGTTCTAGTCCTTTGCCACGTATCTCTTCCCTTTGAGTAAACCATTTCACCTTATTGGATCTCAGGCTTCTGAATGTAACAGGACTGTCTAATCTTAGAGGCTCTAATATTTTGTTTTTATGACTTAGGGATCTGTGCTAACATTTGAAGCACTTCTTTTGGTCCTTCAGGGAAACTTCTTTAGGTGCCTCTTAAGAAGATGTTCCCCTCTGCTCTCCTTGAATTTTTAAAGTGTTGTTTTTCCAGTTTGAATTCAATATTTATATGTGTACAGGTCCTTTTGCCCCTTTTTCCTGATTTTCATTTGCCCTAGTTTAGTACCTCCTTCCTTAGGAACATTACAGCAACCTCAGGGTTATTGATTGGGGTTATGTTCATGTGCCTACAGTGATAAGAAAGTTTCAAAGGAGGGAAAATCCCAAGTCACTAAAGAATAGGAATGTTCGTATGTGCCATCACTTTTTTAAGAAAGCAGTGTGTGTGACCTATGGCATTGCCTAATAGTGATGGAAAATAAATGTAAATTCCTCTATAGAGACCACAATTGTGTACGTTCTGCCATTCATTTAGTAAGTAGTTATAGGGCAGCTGTTAAGTGCTAGGCATTGTGATATGTAAGTGAAGAAGGCAAATGTGTTTCCTGCATGGTATTTACTGCCTTGAGGGCGACAGACAATAAGTAAAACAAAAGGATAAGTATAGATTATATTACATACTACTGTATAAAGAAGTAAATAGAGTTCTTTTTAAATATAGTATAACTGAGAAACCTATTGTAGGCCTAAAATGTTAAGATCTAAGGGATGAGAAGGAGCCAACAAATTGACAAGTAGGTGAAGAGGACTCCAGGTGGAATGAGCCTGAGGTGGGTAAGAATCATGCTTGTTGCAGGGCCTGAATGAATGTTGTGAGGAGAGCTGAGGAGCTACAGCAAGTGGTGAATATGGTTAGAAAAGTAGGCAGAGCTGAGTCCTATGGGGCATTTTAGAAGGCCATGGTAAAAAAAAAATATGGTTTGATTCTAAGTGAAGAATGGGGCAGAAAGTCATTGAATGTTGTTAAGCATTTTCTAAATGGTCTTTTGCATTGATATGTGGTGACTGGGTGGTAGGGGCAAGAGTGGAAATAGGGAGGACAGTTAAGAGGCTATTGCAGTACTCCAGGTGAGAGATGTTGAGAACTAAACACCTACTGGACCTCGTAGAGATTTAAGTTAAGTTTTGGAGGAAGAATTCATGTAATTTACTAATAGTCTGGATGTGGGAGATGAAAGAAAGAAAGATTTGCAACGTTTGGCTTAGGAATTGGAACTTTGAAAGATGATGTTTCTTATCTTGATAGCGGTGATGTGTATACATGTGTCAAAACTTAACAAATTTGTACAGTTTAAACATGTGCAGTATGTTGCATGTCAATTATACCTCAATGGAACTGTTTAAAAATTTCCAAGGTTCCAACTTAGCAAATAGGTGGATGGTGGTGCCATTTACTGTGATGGGAAAGGCTGGAGTAGGAATGGGTTTTAGGGCAAGGAATAGCCATCTAGAGTGGCATTGTGGATGTGTTACATTTTTGATAACTGTGAGGCATCTAAATAGTTTCAGAGGCAGGCAGTTTATTATGTAAATCTGAATCATAAAGGCAAGGTTTTAATAAGTGGATGATGTAGGTGTTTAAACCCATGGAAATGGGTGAGATGTGGGTTAATCTAACAAGTTTTATGATACAAAATAAGAGGACATGGGAGAAGTGGAGATGGATAAACAAGCCCCAACAACACTGGTCTTTAAATTGGAGTATACCTAGCCCTGGGAGTATACCTGGCATAGATCCTGGAAATAATTTCTAGGTCCTCAGCTTCTAAATCACTTTCAAAATCTGATCTGCTTGAAATTGGCCTATCTGTTCATGCAGATTCTGCTTTCCCACCCCCATCCCCTTTACAGTATTTTTTTTTTTAGCTTATAAATAACAGAAATATATTTCTCACAGTTATTTGAGGCTGGGAAGTCCAAGATAAGGCTTCAGCAGATTTGGTATCTTGTGAGGGCCTGCTTCCTGGTTCATAGATGGCATTTACTTGCTGTGTCCTCACATAGTGGAAAGAATACATTAATTTTTTTTTCTACTTGTGAAAAGAAATGCTTACATCTTACTCATCTTTCCATGGTATGTTGCCTCCAGGGTATCTAATAAAGAGGCAGTTTGAAATATTTGTTTCAGGGAAGCCTTTTTTAAGGCTAATGGTTAATTAAAACATAAGCCTACCATTTTAAGGGTTTGCCTATTCCTCTTTTAAACACATTTCTGTTAAGGCTGAAGTGTGGAGATAGAATTGATGTGTAGTCTGCATAGAAATGTTCTGAATTCAGGTATATTGTAGAATGGGGTGGTGGGAGCGGTTATAAGGTGATCTGGGTGGGTTGTTTGACGGGGAGCTTAGCACTTTCAGGTTTTTACCCCTGAGCTGGTCAGATTCTACGGAGAAAAGCCTTCTCATTCTCCTCCCTAGAGGGTAAGGATCTGACTGGCAGCATTTTGGGAACTTAGTGGGAGAAGCAGACTTGAGGTTTTTTGTATTTAGCATTCAGTCTGTATAGTTCCCATGCCTACAGTTAGACTTGGTGTCCTCTACTCCAAGAAACTGTTTTACCTTCTCCAGAGAATGTACTTCTAGATTTTTTCCTGGGGGCAGTTGCTTAATATTGTAGCATGAGTGGAGTAGGGCTCCTACCCTTTGTGTCAGACAGCTTACACCCAGCCCTAAACCCTTCACCTTTAGTTCCAAAGGTAACATCTATGGCTTCCTATGAGTTTTTTGAGGATATTGCAGGGTAAATTGGTTTTATTCATAAATGCTCCGATTACTGGCTTGAGATTTTAATTTTTATGTAATGAAATCTGTTAATCTTTTTGGTTTTGGAATTTTGAGTCCTGCCCATGAAAACTTCCATTTCCCTACCCCTACTCAAGATTATGCAAAGAGTCACTGTTAATTTTTATAGTACTTTTGTAGTTTTATTTTGTACATTTTTAAATCATTGGTCATTGGGGAATATATTTTTGTTCATGGTGTGGAGTTAGGGATTAAACACTGATTTTCCTACAGAGAAATAGCTTGTTATCTCAATACCATTTATTGAATAATGCATTTTTGCCCTACTCTCGTTTGAAATGCTACCTCTGTCATACACTGACTTCCTCTGTTTTTTACTGTGGTAAGAGATATGTAACACAGAAATGACAATGGCCTGTTTGTTTATGATCAGTATCTAGAAGTACTCATTTGAGGAAGGATGGCCTGTATAACTATAAAATCCCAAAAAGAGTGAAGGAAAAGACAGAAGCTTAGCCTCCTGAGTAGATGGGACTACAGGCACATGCCACCATGCCTGGCTAATTTTTTTGTTTCTATTTGTAGTTGCCTGGCTAATTTTTTCTATTTTTAGTAGACACGGGGTCTCGTTCTTGCTTGGGCTGGTCTTGAACTCCTAAGCTCAAGTGATCCTCCCGCCTCGGCCTCTCAGAGTGCTAGGATTACAGGCGTGAGCCACTGTGCCTGGCTGGGAATAGTTATCTTGTTTTAGGAATAATCTGGCTGTTTACTCAGCCCATCAGCATCATTTATTTCATTGCCAACTTTGTAGAGAGGCATCTACTTTATACTGTAAGAAGATACAGAAGAGGGCAAAATGTTTCTGTCTTTGAGATACAGTTTAATAAAGGACTTTGTAATTTACTGCTTAATAATATCATCTTCAAATAACACTTGCAGAATACTCAAGCACACAATTCTAAAAAAAATTAAGAATTGTCATCCTGTATGAGCTTATATTTTTGAAAATATAGTCCACACTCTTAAGGTTTTTAAACCACTGGAAGGCTATTAGCTGTTCTTTTAATTGGCATCCACATAGCTGGGGAAACCAGTGTTTGGGCTTATGAAAAAACCTCCTTTTTTTCTATGAAGTGTTAATTTTGAATGACACGTCATTTTGTAGCCAAGTAGGTGATCAGACTATTCAATTCATGCTGATTTCATGTTCTATTTCTTCCAGATGTCATCGTTGCCAAGAAGAGCAAAAGCACAGGTTCAGACTGTGGCATTAAAAGATGAATTTTCTTCCTTCTCTGAGTTGTAAGCATGTTGGCTTAATATGGGGGGTGGGTAAATGATGATTATTTTAAGGAGTAATGTATTCTGTCAACTAACTCTTTACATGATTTGGGTGGAAGAAAGTTGTGTCTTTTTAATTTGTTCATGCAATGAATATTTGTTGAACTTTTGCTATGTTCCAGACTCTGACTAAAAATAAAGTGTTGGTGATAAAGTGTTGAATAAGGAGAAAGTAACTAACTTAATATAAAAGATAATATTACATTAGAATGTAAGCTCCATGATAGTAGACAGTTTTATACATTGCTTTGGAACAGGGTTACTCACCTTTATAAGATGAATTTTCTTCCTTCTCTAAGTTGTAAGCATATTGGCTTAATATGGGCGTGGGTAAATGATGATTATTTTAAGGAGTAAGGCATTCTGTCAACTAACTCCTTACGTGATGTGTATGGAAGAAAGCTGTGTCTTTTTGATTCATTCATGCAATGAATATTTGTTGAACTTATGCTATGTTCCAGACTCTGTCTAAAGATAAAGTGGTGGTGATAAAGTGTTGAATAAGGAGAAAGAAACCAACTTAATATTTAAGATAATATTTACATTAGAATGTAAGCTCCATGAGAGTAGACAGTTTTATATATTGCTTTAGAACAGGGTTACTCACCCTCTGCAATATTGACATTGTGTACATGATAGTTTGTTGTTGTAGGCTTCTCCTTTGCCTTGTAGGATGTTTAGCAGCATCCCTGGCATCTATCCATTAGGTGTTAATAACATCCCCTCATCCCCCCAGTTTTGACAATCAAAAATGTCTCCAGACTTTGCCAGATGTTCCCAGTTGAGAATCTCTGGTTTAGAGTATGGTGTTAGGTGCTCTGAAGATATTTGTTAAATAAATGACTTATTAATGTTAGGCAGTAATAAGTACTGTAAAGAAAAATAAAGCAGGGTAAGGAATAGAGAGGATGTTGAGTAGTTGTAGTGGGGGAACATTTTGGGTAGAGTAGTCAGGGAGTTCTTTGAGAGGATGTGGCAAGAGATCTAAATGAGATTTGGGAGTGCAAATTGCAAAGATCTTGGGGATGGGTGTTCCAAGTAGAAAGAGCAGCAAGTGCAAAGACCCTGAGGCAGGAATGAGTTTGTTGTGTTCACGGAACAGCAGGAAGACCAGTGTGGCCAGTTCAGAGTCATCAAGGCAGAGAGTGATAGGAAATGAGATTGGAATGAGTAGGTTTTAGTAGGCTATGACAGGGTATTAGGATTTTATTTGAAGTGTGTTGGGAAGCCACTGGATGGTTTTGGGCAGAGATGTGACATGATCTGGTTTACATTTGTAAAATATCATTCTGGTTTCTTGGGGGTAAGAATGGAAGTAAGGGAGTGAGCTAAGCAGATTGTTATAGAAGCCTAGGATTCTAAAAGTGAAAGTGATGAGAAATGGTCTAATTTGGGATATATTTTGAAAGTAGAGTAGACAAGACATGCTGTTAGATTGGATTTGAGATATGAAGGAAAGATAGGCATTTTGGGGAGACTGGACGAGGAATAGGTGAGAGGGGTGGTAGAATTGAGGGTTCTATTTTGGATTTGGTAAGTTTGGGGTGATTGCCAGACATCCAAGTGAAGTGGATATACAAGTCTTAAGCTCAGGGGAAAGGTCAAGTTGAAGATATTGTATGTATAAAACTGAGATCCCTGTATTGAGCCACAGGACAAGATCAGATCAGCTAGCAGGAAAGCATAGAGAGAGGGGAGAAGAGGGCTGAGGACTAAGCCTTGGGGATTTCAACATTTAGAGTTTGGGGAGAGAAGGAGGAGTTACAGGGATTAAGGAGAAGCTTCCAGAAGTAGGATGAAAACCAGGGGAGTAGGGGTTCTTGGAAGGCATATAAAGGACATGCTCTAAGGGGTGACAGATGCTGCTGAAAACTCACTTGTGATTGAGAATGAGAGTTGACGAGCTGCTTTAGAACTCCTTCATGTATAACAAAATGATACCTGTGCTTGTGTTTTCTTCATAATAAGTAAATGCCCTTTAATCCTGGCAGTATTCCTATATGATATAGGGTTAGTCAGTAATCCTTCTTGACAGGTGACGAGACTGAGGTGGGAGGAGGCCATCCTGCTCAGTTTGTTGATAGGGTGAGTGGAACCCTGGTTTTCTGATTCCTTGGTTTTCTAATTCTAGTTCCTTTTGACTCCACCGCTATTGTGTTATGTTATTTTAATGATTCCTGTTTATTTGTTTTTGCTTACTCTTGGACTTACTAGTATCCACCTCTGAAGGGAATTCACTTTGAATACACCAGTGGTTTGACCTATTAGAATTATGCTCTCCTAGAGTATAATTTAGCTAAGAAGTCATTCAATCAGGTTTTTGCCTCCAGTTAGAACTTAACATTCGAACACCCAGATATCCCTATTCACTAGTCTTCAGTGAAGGGAGTGGTCATCCTTCCCACTTATATTTATCTCTTACGTTAGGGTAGAAATAGAATGAACTGGGTTGGCAGGAGCATTATATTCCTTTAACAGAGTTCACTTGGCTGCTTTTTACTGCTTTTGCTGTGAGTTTAATTCTTTGTTGTTAGAAAAGTACTGTAGCTATGCCTGATCCAGTCTCATCAGGAAACAAATCCATTCTCTGAAAGGAAAAAAAAGGGTTAATTAAATCAGTTGGAAGCGTCTTGATACTGGATTTTTATGTAAAGTAGGGTGTTTCCTAGAGCCATTTCTCACTCCTTTCACTGATTTAAATAACTTATTGAATGAATTTGATTAGCACTTAGGAACTTATTTAAGTGGTTTTCACTGTTGAAATTGAAAAGCTCATATTGACTATGGTGTGACATGACCCAGTAAATTACTTAAGGTACTAAATGATTTTTTATGTCTTGAATGTATGTGTATGTGTATTTGTTGGGTGAGAAGAGAATGGAGATACCTGTGATTTACAGCATATTGGGGTATTTTTACATGGGTGCCTGATCAACTCTGTTGGTTCAGTTCTTAGCAGTGACAATTTACAGCCTGTGTGCTCTTATCACTCCATTTTATATTAAACACCTCTTACTTTATCATTTTTTCAAAAAGTATACATCTTTTTTTTTACCTTTGACATTTGGTTTTATTTTTCCTGGAAATTCTTCTGTCAATTTACTCCTAGATCATCTGCCTCTGAAGAAGATGACAAAGAAGATAGTGCCTGGGAGCCCCAAAAGAAAGTTCCTAGAAGCCGTAAGCAGCCTGCTCCCAAGGAATCCAAACCGAAGAGGGTACCTCGGGTGAAGAAGAATACCTCACAGATCAGTGATGGCACAGAAGGCATTTCTGTTAAGGAGGAGCTGGTAGGTGCTGTAGCTAGATAGAGGGAAGTTTCTAGTGTTCTGGTGTTACTTTCTCCTTAAACAGAGTAGGACAAAGCATGTAAATGGCAAAAACTGCCAGCAGTGGTGTCCCCTGCCATGGGTCTTAATAATATTTATCTTCAGATCCACTGTGTTTCTTTATTTCCTTTTCTTTCTTCTAGGAGGTGGTCTCGGTATGGTAGTGGTAGTAATTATGGTGGCATTAGCAAATATTTGAGTGCTTACTATTAGCCAGGCAACTTGGTCAACATTTCATTTGAGTGATTTTACTTGATATTCATCACAACCATTGAGGCAAGTGCTATTATTATTCTGATTTTATAGATAGGAAAGCTGAGGCAAGAGATGTTCAGTAACTTGCTCATGGTACACAGATAGTAAGTGATGTTAACTGGGTTTCTAAGTCAGGAATATGATTTTGTCAGCATTTTGGGAACTGATACATCTCTCGTGGGTGTTTTCACATCAGCCATGCTCATACGAGTGACGTATACAATCAGAGTGCTGGCTTCATAATTAATAGTTTGAAATAATCATCTCAAGGACTTAAAATTCTTATGGCCCACATTTTTTCTCTTTGGAAGCTGAACTAAATAGGGAATTAAATAATAATCAGAAATTTGCTTGATGTGCGTGGGCTCAGAATAGGAGGATTAGATAAATTCATTCATTTGAGTTTATTGAATGTCTGCTGTGTTCTAAGCATTGTGCTTGTCACAATGACAGTTGAATGTTTTAATTGCATGAGGCTAAGGTAGTCTGAAGTATCCATCTCACAGCGAGGCTTTCTTGTCGTTGGGATGAAAATATCTCAGAATCTGTTTGCTAAGCTTTTCTCTCTTTCGTACATTAGTTCGAAGAATGCTGATCATATTTGCTTTCTGTAGTTCTTTTTCTGCTTCTCTGTAGCTGACAATCCCCATTATGATTGACACTTTCTTTAGTTCTGCCAATTCATTTGATTAGGTTATTATCAACTCTTATAGACCTGGGGGTCATTCTTCATTTCTCTGCTCTGATCCTAATATTCAGTAATTCTGGAAAATATGTTTGATAGGAGAGAAGATTTCATTTTGACTGAAATTTAGATTGGTATTTCGTGTTTGTGTTATCTGTGTCACTTAGATAACAGAGAACAGGTTAGCTTGTGAAACTGTAAGCTCCTTAGGGGCAGGGTCTTTATCTTTTTTACCACTTTATCCCCAGTGTCAAGATGAGTGCCAGGTTTCATTCTTCATACCTGAGCTATCACTTAGATGGGGGCTGGCGAGTCAGTGGTGGTGCAGAGAGTAGTTCTTAAACACTTGTGTAGACTCCTATTAGAGAAAAATGCCTGACATTACTCTGCTGTCATTCTTCTTCTGTCCTCTAGCCGTCTACATAAATTGGTAGCAGGTGAAGCCTGTTGAGTTTTATGAGCATGTGAGATTCTTTTTCCCCCATATGGTTGACTTTGATTGCAAGTTTTAATTTTGGTTTTCTGGCATATGTAGACCTGTGCTTTACTCATTTTTTAAAAATGAACTTCTTATTTCTAAATAATTCGCATGCAATGGTAAGAAATAATAAAGGGATTCCATGTACCCTTTATTTAGTTTCACCCAATGGTAACATCTTGCAAAAGTAGTAAAATATCACAACCAGTATATTTGACATTGATAAAATCAACTGATCTTATTTAGATTTCTCTAGTTTTACTTGTGTTCATCTGTATGTATGTGTATGTATGTGTGTATTATTTCTATGCAATTTTATCACATGTGTAGGTTTATATATCCACCACTACAGAACAGGAACAGGCCCATCACCACAAGGATCCCTAGTGTTGCCCTTGTATAGCCACACCCACCTCCCTTTTATTCCCCTTCCCACTGTCATCTCTGATCCTTTGCAAGTACTAATCTGTTCAGGAATGATATGTAAATAAAATCATATAGTATGTAACTTTGAGGTTGGCTTTTTTCCCTACTCAACATAATTTCCTTGAGATCTTTCCAAGTTATTATGTGTATCAATAATTTGTTCATTTTTGTTTCTGATTAATATTCCAGGGCAATGGTTTTTATCATCTAATTCTTATGTATTCTCTTTGTGGTTTGATAGAATAGCCCTGTGGCTATTGCTGATGTTGATTTGGAAGACAGAAAAAATAAATTGGATGCTGTACAGACACTGAAAACAGCAAAGACAAAACGGAAAAATTCAGCTCAGTCGTTTTCAGCTCAAAGGACCAAAAAGCTGAAAGTTGATGAAGAAACCAGCAAAGCCGGCAGCTTAGAGGGTGGGAGTAACAGTACAGAGACACCGTCCACAAGCACCATGTGGGAAGGTACATACAAGAAAGAAGAGAATGAAGATGACTTTACATTTGGTCAGTCCCCTTTAAAGAAAGTGAAGACTGAAATGTGCCCTCAGGGGCAGCCTGTCAAGTTTCCAGCAAATGCCAGCAATATTAAAGAGGAGGTGGAAATGAACTGGGACATAGTACAGGTATGTGCAGCCTTTTTCTGTCTCTTTAGGTGGCTTGATTCCTTTCTTTTTGACTAGTATAAGGGTTGTACTGGCCAAGGGAAGGGCTGGGAATTTTCAATTCTCTTTTCAGTTTTGTCAGTGATTTCTGGAGACTTTGGCTGCTGGTTCCTTTCTTGGGTACACTGTTTTGTGTTACGGCTTCTCATCACCAGTTCTTTGGCTGAGAGCTCTGACCTCAGTCAAGGTACAGGTGTTTGCCATGGTGTTTTAGTGAACATACACTATGTAGACAGACGACACCAACAGATTGGGCCCTCAAAGTTTTGTTCTTAAGTTTTTTATTTGAACTTGGACTGTATTTCCTCATAAAAATAGTACAGGTGATTAGGTCATTGGCTGTTCATATTAATACATCTATTTAACCTTTAGTGTAATGTTGTAATATACTACAAACAAGGCCTAGCAATTTTGTAAAGGAAAATTCTATAAGAATTCCAACTTGAGGTACCAGAATTATATCTCTTACTACAAAGGAAATCAGATTTCTCCCAGACTTTTTTTTTGGCTGGCTTTGGGAACAATAGAGGGCAACTGAAGGGTGGCTCATGAGCAGTGATTCCCAACCTTTTGTCTGCCCTGACACACTGTGGGACCATTTCAAACTTAATTATTTATGGCAGTGCCTCTCAGAGTAGTTGGGGGTGACCTCCCTCCCTGTTGTCTGTCCCATGTGACTCTGACATGTTCGCTTTCCCCTGCTGTAAATGGTGGCTGTAGTGTCCAGGGCCTCTGCTGATCCTAATGCTACTTCTCAGTCTGGGATTGTCTGTGTATCACATTTTTTCTTCAGAGGCATGTCTTTTTACCCATGCTACCTTTTTTATTACCTATTAGTAGCATGTCACCAGTAGTTTGTAATCATGATTTTTCTTCTCTCTGGCCCACTAAAGAGTAGGATGTTGCTTCATAGCTTTTCCTCTCACTCTTGTTTTTGAACTAAATAGTCCAAGGTATCTTGGAGAAACAGTATGTTAGGCTTCTTTCTATGCCTTCTTTTTCTTTGTTCATTTAGACCTACAAGGCAATGTTTTAAAGTGTGGTTCATGGTCCACCTGCATCACATTCACTCTGAAGGCTTTTGTAAAGAGCAGAGTCCTTGGTCCCAGACCAGGCCAACAGGGGCAGGTGGACATGTCCCACTTCCCTCCCTTTTCCCTTTACTAACACTTTTAAGCTTATTTCTATTATTGACATAGATCCATCCCTGGTAGTTGACAGTGTGCAGGAAGAAGGGAGGAAAATTTCAATGACCATGAAGTCTTTGGTCTTGTACACTTAGTAATAAATTATTCATAGTTAGGTCAAGAGCTACTTTCTCTATGACACTTTGCCTTCTACCCCATCCCCTAATCTCTGTTTCAGAGAAAGAGAAGAAAATGACCCTATCTTAGCCTTGTCTCTAGGTTACAAGTAATAGAAACCTACTTCTAATGAGCTTAAGTAGAAAAGAGTTTATTACCAAGGACACAGGGACCTTTCAAAGAACAAAAGGGACAGAATGTGATCAAATCTCCCAAAGGACTTGAACCAGAAATTGGAAAACCATGAGGATTTGGAGAAGATACAAGCTTTCTCTCTGGTGTTTTATGATCACCCATTTCTGTTGCTTGCCTGTTTGAGTTATTATTTTCTCTCAGCAGACAGATCGCGCTGCTTCTTTACAGAGGGTGGAAGTTGATAGCTCCCCTGTTCATTTGCCATTGGTTTTATTAGTTATATAGACTGATCAGCTAATTATACATTGCCATTCCAAATTTTAGGAAGAGAATCTGATTGGCTGAATTTGGGTCATTTATCCATCTCTGGTCCAGTATCCAGGATGCAGAGGCCTCATTGTATTGTCAGGGGTCCACCAGTATATATGTCTGTGTGTGTGTGTGTGTGTGTGTGTGTGTGTGTGTTGGGGGTAGGGAGAGAATGTTTCTCTGAGAAAAGGAGGTGTTTGTGGGCCAACTGAAAGTTTCTACTTCGAGGTCTAGCTTTAGAATGTAAATTTATTAATATAGGTGATGATTAGACTCTCTTAAAGATTTCCATAGGTTTCTCATTTATCACTACCATAATACCTTAAGGTGTTTGTTTATAGATCTTTATTTGACAAGGGATAACAATACTTACCATTTATTTATGGATGACTTATTTTGGGCTAGGCTCCATACCAGGCACTTATTATTACTTTCTTTTATTTATTATTATGATGGATTATTAGAAATAATGGATAATATAAAAATCATTTATAGCTTGGATTAAAATAGCTAGAAAACATTTTCGTTTGTACAATCTGTAGAATTTAGTTTCTATAGATTGTGTCTTTTCTATAATAGGTATAACTAAAGTTGATTTCACAGCTTTGAGAGAAGAAAGTGTGTTCTGCAGTTTGTTAACCTGGACTTTTTATTTTTTGTTAGGGGTGATTATCTGGGTTCACTAATGAGTTCTGTAATGTCGCTAAAGTAGCAGCTAAACAAAGCCTTTTGGTACATTCTAAGAGAAAGGCAAGATTACTTAGTAGAAAGAGGAGGGAAAAGTGTATGGTGAGAGACAGGTGCCCAGGTGTAAGAGGGTGAGTGGCAGAAGAAAAGCAGAGGAAGAAAGGCTTCATTTGTAAGCCAATAGCAGCGGTGTCCATTGTGTTGTGGGAGTATCAAATGGGAGTAAGTTACCTCATTTTAAGGCTCTAGAACTATTTTGTGGCCTTTGGCCTTCTTGGAAAATATAGGTCTTTCCTTTTAATTCCAAGTAGTTTTTCCTTCTTCTCCTTATTGTAAGTGATTTTTGACAGCTAAAAGCCTATTCTCCGGGAATCTGGGCATCCTTGCCTGTGAGTTGGGAAAAGTGGTTGTTACAGCTCCTACCTTTGCCGAGCAATCTGATGGCAACTATTAAGCTCAGCATTTTCTAGGTGGGTTTAGGGAAATTGCAACTGGGCAACTGTGTGTGTGAATTTACATGTTTAGGTTTTTTTTATTTAACCAGATGCAGTCATCCTTCCCTAACTTTAACTTTTACAGACAACTCTCGTGGTTTATATGGATTTCCTTTCTTATACTTTTTAAATTCCCCCATAAACAGGAGAAATTTTGTGGGAGAAAAAATAATTTTGTCTTAAAACTGTATTGCCCCTTCTGGATATGGTTGAGAACAGTGGAAGGTGGTGGAAGAACAGGGAACTAACAAGAGCAAGAGTCAATAATACCAAGCCAGAAACTGCACCCAAATGTTTATGGCAGCACAATTCACTATTGCAAGGATGTGGAAACAACCCAGGTGCCCGTCAATTCATGAGTGGATTATTAAAATTTGGTATATGTATATAATGGAATATTACTCAATTATAAGAAATGACAGTGATGTAGCACCTCTTATATTTTCCTGGATTGAGCTTGAGCCCATTATCCGAAGTGAGGTAACACAAGATTGGAAGAATAGGCTCCACATGTATTCGCCATCATATTGGTACTGACTGATTAACACTATGGTGCTCACATGGTTGTAATATTCTCCAGGGATTAGGGGGTTGGCGGGGTGGGAGGGGAGGGTAAACTCACAACTAAAAGGACACGGAGCATTGTAGAGGGGAAGGGCACACCTCTAACTCTCGCTTAGGGAGAGGCAAAGACATAAAATATAACCAAAATGTTTGTACCCTCATAATACCCTGAAGTAAAAAAAGAAAAAAAAAAAAGAAAGAAAATCAGGAAGTTCTTAAACATTTGGATAAAGACCAGACTCAATAAAATGCCTATGATATGTATATTATCTGCCACAGAATATATGTCTGTATGTCCAAGTTCTTTGGGGAAATCCTGAATAGTACCTTGTTAGCAAGGAATGGTCAATGTTGGTTTGGTAGACAGAAAGATCCAAAAAAATGAGAAACAACAAAAAGTGGGTTACTTTTTTCATAATGTAGGGACAGGGAGACAGAAAAATAGAAAAATAACCAATTAGTTAACATCAGGTTACTTTTTTTTGTGTAAGGATTAAAGCATAGGATGACAATATTGGGGAAAGAAGTGAGAACAAAAGGTGTCCAGTATCTGAGTTGGATATCTCACTGCAATTCTGCATATAAATGCAGAGCCTTTTTGTCCCAGGAGAGATTAAATAAAATAAATTATATTGGTACTTTTTATTAATATAGTTTAGATGGAAGTATTTGTTGTGGGCTTTTTTTTAAAAAAAATTTTTTTTGAAGTATAATTTGCAGAAAATTATACCTAAATATAGAGCTCAGGAATGTTCAAAAGTGTAACCACGTAACTAGCTTCCAGATCAAGAAACAGAACATTACCAACACCTCAGAATCCTTCTTCATACCCTTTTCCAATTCCCTCTTCCCTTTTCTGTAACCACTCTTCTGATTTCTAACATCATAGATTAGTTTTTCTTTTTGCAGTCTTTAAGGAAACTTTTTTGTGTGATAAAATATGATACCATAAAATACCTAGGTAAGGACAAAGAGAACAGCAGGAATCAACAGCTTTCCAGAACGGAGGTGTCCAATGACTGGTTTGGGAATTATTTTGAACAGAAAAGTCTCTCAATTCTACTCATTAGAGAGTCATTTAACTTAAATGTTGTTTTAAAATTCAGATGCTGCCTGGATGATTGAGGCTATAGTTTATTTGCTTGATACCACATGTTTTCTTTTTAACTGAGGCAATGAGAATTTTGCTTTGGAAGAGTAAATCTCAGGACATTTTGGGAGAAGGCATTTCTTTGGAAGTTTTAGACAGTCAGAGGGCAGTTTGAAGTCACCCTGTCTCACTTATCTGCAAGAAGAGAAGTGATACATTTGATTTATTTGTGTTTTTGCCCTCTAAAATCATCTTGCTTTGGCCAGGCACAGTGGCTCACGCCTGTAATCCTAGTGCTTTGGGAGGCCGAGGCGGGAGGATCTCTCAAGGTCAGGAGTTCCAGACCAACCTGAGCAAGAGCGAGACCCCGTCTCTACTAAAAATAGAAAGAAATTATTGGCCAACTAAAAATATATAGAAAAAATTAGCTGGGCATGGTGGCACATGCCTATAGTCCCAGCTACACGGGAGGCTGAGGCAGAAGGATTGCTTGAGCCCAGGAGTTTGAGGTTGCTGTGAGTTAGGCTGATGCCATGGCACTCTAGCCTGGGCAACAGAGTGAGACTCTGTCTCAAAAAAAATAAAAATGAAAATAAAATCATCTTGCTTTGCATACAAATCAAATTTTTGAAGTGGTACTGTGGGTTGTGGGACTTTGGGCAATTTATTTAACTTCTTTGGGCCTCAAGTTTTACATCAGTAAAATGGGAATAATAATAATAATACCTATCTCATGTAGTTTAAATGAGTATATATTAAATGTGTAAAAGTGTTTGGAACATAATAAACTTTATATAGATATTAGCTTAAAACAATAGTCAAAAAAAGTCCCTGTTTAATTCTTAGAGGTGAAAAAATTCTCAACATGGCCTTTTTTCACCCTGACTCTCATCCCTATCCACCAGTTAATTAAAAAAATAAATAAATAAAGTAATAAATGTGAATAGTTTAAAGGTATAAACTATAGTGGTTCCCTGCCATACCCCTTCCCATCCTTAAGGCTTGCTTTTTAGTTTTAATGCTTCTAGTTATTTTTTGTTGTTCGCCTCATTTTTCTAATACACTCATTATTGGGCCTTTCCCCATTGTTTCTGATTCAGTGGCTCTTGGGGGGACGCAATAATTTGCATTTTTGATAAGTTCTCAGATGATGCTTATGCCCTGGTTTAGGGACCACACATTGGGAACCATTGCTGTAATCTGTAAATCTCATGGACTCAAAGGTGGTTGACTCAACAGCTGAAACCAAGCAATGAGCAATTGTTGAATGGCTTCATACTGAGTATCCTGTACTGAGTATATAATAAAGTTCAAACTCTATAGAATTCACTGTTCAGCCTCATTCCTTTTCCATTTCTCACCTGATCTCTATAGCCCTTGTACAATTCAGCCTTACTGAACTTTTAGCAATTTTAAAAATGTGCAGTGGCTTTTCATATGCTGTTCTCTCTTCCTGGAATCCCTGCCCCCATTTAATGGCCTGGAAATACCTTCATTCTCCTGTTGCTTTTCTATTGTTGCAATTTGATGTTTCTACTTCTGTGCTCTTAAAACAATGTAAGAGTAGACATTATAGGCCGGGCGTGGTGGCTCACGCCTGTAATCCTAGTATTCTGGGAGGCCGAGGCGGGAGGATCGCTCAAAGTCAGGAGTTCGAAACCAGCCTGAGCAAGAGCGAGACCCTGTCTCTACTAAAAATAGAAAGAAATTAATTGGCCAACTAAAAATATTTAGAAAAAATTAGCCAGGCATGGTGGCGCATGCCTGTAGTCCCAGCTACTCGGGAGGCTGAGGCAGGAGGATTGCCTGAGCCCAGGAGTTTTAGGTTTTTGTGAGCTAGGCTGACGACACGGCACTCTAGCCCGGGCAACAGAGTGAGACTCTGTCTCAAAAAAAAAAAAAAAAAAAAAAGGGAAAGAAAAACGAACCAAAAAAGAGAGTAGACATTATATTGTATTTCAACTATTTATTTGTTTGTCTGTCTTCTTTTGTTAGCTTGTTAGCTCCTTGGGAAGAGGGACTTGGTTTTTTACATCTTGCTTATCACTGGCTTAGTATATTTATTGACATATAATATGACCTAAAATAAATGTTTGACTAAATCAGTGTAGAAGAAATTTGGTGATTTGGAGGCCCCAAAGTGATGGCTGCTTATATGTAGTTTTGTTTAGCCTAAATTTCAGGGAGCAAATTTGTATAAGTAACAGCAAATACAACCTTGACTCCTATGATACTATCTCAATTTGTTACAACCTAATACTGTGCAGATGTGGGTCTGAAGTCTTAGCTGTTTTAGATTTCTTCTACTTAATAGCTGACCTATTGGGTAGTGGGAGCTCATGGGTTGCTCTAACAGTCACAGGGTTCCAAAAGGATGAGCATTTTGGTTGTTTCCACTTGTCATCTCTTTCAGAATCTTGCCTGTTTTTCAAGGGCCACCTGAAATGCTACCCCTGCAGCAAGCCTCCCTTGATTACCCAAGGGAGATCTTTCTCTTCTCTGAAAACATAGTGCCCCTTACTGCCTGGTACATGATGTTTTATTTCTACTTATTTGCATTAATGTTTCATCTTCCCTTCTAGATTGCTGACTCCTTCATGAGCAGCATTATGAAGGCCTCTCAGGAGGGAAGTGGTTGGACTTTACCAGTAGGTAGATGAGAGTCATTGAAGCTTAAGTTCAAAAAAAGAAGAGAAAAAAATAAGGGGCTTGATTATATCTGTATTTTAGAAATATAATCAGTAGTAATGCAGAGAGGATGGGTGGGTTGCGTAGAGAACAAAAAAACCCTGCTATATGGTTCAGATAAAGATGTTACTAGTAGAAAAATTCAGGGGAAGGAACAGACATTTTATAAGTTCTCTTTGCATCCTTGGTGACAGAGTAGGTGGGTGTGATAGAGAACACATAGTGACACTGATGCCATTGATTAGAATGCTTTTGGTTACAATCAAAGAAAACACAAATTAGTTTAAGCAATAAAGGAGATTTGTTGACCTACATAGCAGGAAAGTTTCAGTCAGTGCACCGAAACAGTCTCTCTACTATTCTCTTAGTACTACCATCTTCATGATAGCAAACTAGCTACAGCTTCGAGTTTCTACCTCTACAAACTGTATTTCTCCAGAGGAAGAAATTGTACCTGGGTTCTGAGTCCTAGTTCAGATCTTGAGCTTCATGCTGATTGGGCTAATCTCTCTGGCCAGGGCAATACAACACTCTGGCTGTTGTTAATTCTTTTTTTTTTTTTTTTTTTGTGAAACAGAGTCTCACTCTGTTGCTCAGGCTGGAATGCTATGGTGTCAGCCTAGCTCACAGCAACCTCAAACTGTTGGGCTCAAGCAATTCTTCTGCCTCAGCCTCCCAAGTAGCTGGGACTACAGGCATGCGCCACCATGCCCGGCTAATTTTTTCTCTATATATTTTTAGTTGGCCAATTAATTTCTTTCTATTTTTAGTAGAGACAGGATCTCTCTCCTGCTCAGGCTGGTTTCGAACTCCTGACCTTGAGCGATCCTCCTGCCTCAGCCTCCCAGAGTGCTAGGATTATAGGCGTGGCTGTTGTTAATTCTTAAAACAACACTTGAGCCAAGTGCTGTGGAGCTGGACTTGGGTCAAATGCTATCAAGCCACATAGCTGCTATATAATGGGGAAGTAACCACAATAACCCTGAAGGTTTCTGTGGTAAATGATGATGATGTTGAGTGAAATAAGAGATAGGAAAAGCTACAGATTTGAGGGGGAAGATATTAACTAATAAGTGTGATTTTGTAGGGGTTAGGGAAGATAACAAGCAACAGGAGCATTTCTGAATGAGGGAACATCCTTAGGAAGGCCTCTTAAGAGGGAAGCAACTGGGCTTGACCTAGGAACTGAGAAAAGGCCATTGGGCTGGCTTCTAATGATCGGGGAATACTGGATAAGATGAGGTTGGAGAAGGAGGCTGATGTCTTTGGGTCATGGTAAGGAGTTGTTTGGATTCCAAATGCAATGGGAAATCAGTGACAGGTTGACATGATCCAATATACATTTTGAAAGGAACATTCTTGTTGCTTTATGGACATTGGAATAGATGGGACTTGGAGGGGATGCAGGGAGAACAGTTAAAGGCTATTTCGGGAGTCCAGGCTAGAACTAGGCTGGGGTGTAGGGCAGAAGAAATGAGGAACAATGATAGACTAAGGAGACATTTTGCAGTTTGAGTTGACTGGTTCTTAAGATGGATTAAATTTAAGAGTTGAAGGAGATGGACCAGTTAGTACTCTTACTTTTCTGGCTTGAACTGCTCTTCAAATAGACATCGTATGGGGAAAACTAGAGGAGAAATAAATTTGGGCGGAAGATCATTTTGCAAATGCAAGGTTTGAGATGCCCATTATAGTTCCAAGAGAATATGTCAAATGGTTTAGCTAAGTGAGTCTGGAACTCGTGTAGAAGAGAGTCAAGGCTGGAGAAGTGAAATTAGTGTCCTTATGAGAAATTTGGGTAATAAGCTGTCATCTCAGGATTTAAGATGCCTAGAGAATGAGGTATCCTCGATAGTCTCTGAAGGTCAGCCATTTATTTCATGAAGCTTTGAAATTTGGTCTGTTATATTTTGCCTTGATTTTGTTAACCAGTTGATTATGGTAATTCTGTAATAATATTTTCCTGTTTATTTCCCCCCAGTTTTTGGCAGGTCATAGACATAAAGGTTGAAATAATAATAAAACTTACTCCTTTTGTTCCCTACTTTGAAAAAACTGCTTAGGTTTTTGAGAACAGTTACTGAGATTGTGTTCTATTCTTTCCCTTCTCTGAGCTGGTTTTTCTAAACGTTTCTGCTTACATGTGCATTTTCCTGAGACCTATAGACTTATTTTTTAAAAATAATTATTTTGAATATATAACTTCTATGCATGATATAGAATTTAAAACATACAGAAAAGTCTTCCTACTCTAATACTCAACCAACCAGTTACCTTTCTTTTCCCAGTTCTTATGAATCATTCCGTATCAGTTCATATAGAGCTGCCTCACATTCTTAAATGGTTGCATGGTATTCTACTGTATGGGCATATGATAATTTATATATCAATTCCCCATTGTAAACTGAGGTTTCTGCTGACTTTTACTGTGCCAGAAACAGTTCTCAAAAAAAAAAAAATCATTATAAATAATATCATTTTCTAGAGGATATATATGTATATATTTATGGATAAATTCCCAGGAGTGGAATTACTGGGTCAAAGTTTATACATTGCAAATTTTGATAGGTATTGCCAAATTCCTCTTCCTCCAGAGGTTATTCATGATACCTTTTCATTAGTAATGATTAAAAATGCCTTTCCTCTATACTCTTGTTGACATAGTGAGTTACCACCTCCTTGATCTCTGCTGTTAATCTGAGAGATGAAAAGTGCATCATTGCATAATTGAAAAGTGCTCTCATTGGACACTGTGAAATTTGAATGATGCAGTGGTTTTGATTGGATTTTCCTGAATTGGTGAAATGTCTATTTTACCATTATGGTTGTTAATACATGTATGTATTTTATAAAATTTTTTATATAAAACCACAGCAAGGAGTTTCTAAGTGACTAGAGAACATTATTTGATACTACATTTTAAATTATATTTTATAATATAGGTGTTTAATTTCTAGTATTTTAAATCACTGAGTGTTTTTGATTTGCAGGTTTTATCTGAGAGAACTAATATTGAACTTTGGGTGTGTGCCAATATCATTCGTCTCTTTAATGATGATAACACAATTCCCTTCATTATACGTTATCGAAAAGAGCTCATTAATAACCTTGATGCTGATTCTTTGAGAGAAGTACGACAAACACTAGAAGAACTACGGTAAGAAACCTGGGAAGAGATTAGCCTAGTGTAAGGGGAAAAAGGATACGTAAGCCAATGAGGAGAAACTATGAGAAAGTGAATGACAGTATATTTTAACAGTTCCAGTGTTTTGCTTGCTTGAATTATTGTAATCTGGATATAGTCCTCTTCTGATGGAGAAAGTGTCTTCTGTTTTACTTATTTAGGGCTGTATGGAGTCCCTCTGCTGGTGTGTTTATGCATAGCTAGGGCATGTGTCAGAAAAAAGGTGGTTTGCAGTAGAAGTATATGCCTTAGAATTTGACAGTCATATTCTCTCATAGAAATGATTGGGCATAATGGCAAAATTAGTATTGTCAGCAGGAAACTCTGAAAAGTACATTTTAGTCTAAATCTTTTAACAACTTGCATAAAATTGTCCTCTTAATTCCATAAAGTTCCTAAATGGAAAGTTTTTGGGCAGTATAGAGTTTGGTAGGAAATATGTATATTTCCTTTTTACATTCTTTTAATGGCTATGGTATTTTAATGTTTGTGGATTACAAGTTTTGTATACTTAAAGAATGGAAAGTACCATTTTTTTAAAAAAAAATTATGCCTCTGAACTTAATTAACTCAGAAATATGTGTAAAAAGACCATGTGATTCAATAGTGCTTATTAAAAGACTGTTGACCACTCATCATGCATTTATTGCATGTCTCCTACAGGTATTATGTTAATGTGTATATTCTTCAAGTCTACAACAAGGATCTGATTAAAATTGGGTATAATCTTACCATCAAGCCATTCTAAAAGTAATTAGGGCTATTTTTACTTGCTAATCAAATGGTCTCAGATGTATCGTGTATCTTCCAGAGCCAGGCTAGGATAATCAAAAATGGGGGATAAGAACTATAGATTACAAGTCCTGTCAAAGAGGGGAACCCTAATTATTTCCTGTAGGTTATTGTCACGCAGAGTTGTCTGCCCAGTTGCTAGATCTCTTTATTTCTGAAAAGAAGCTGGTAATCTGGGTTTCTGTGTAAGAAATTTCTAGGCCAAACAAAACCATCTACAGGCCACATCTTTAAGGCCAGCAGTTTGCAAATTCTGACATAAGCTTTCTGTTTGGTTGAAGGCAAGGTAATGAAGAAAGTCTGAGGGTTTGGGCACCTGAAATTGAGGAAAGTGTCACAAACAAGCAAGAATCATTTGGTTAAAAAAATTAAAGGTATTCTAACAATGTTTCATTGTATAGGAGATAAATAGAGGCTTTATATCAAGATTATTATTACTGTTTTTCATGGTACCTTGGAGGCTCAGCTGCTTCAAGATGAAACTGTATATCTCCTTCCCAGCCACTGGCTGCCAGAAACTCATTGAAATGAATGATTAATGCAAACCTTGTACTATTTATGAGAAGCGTATGGCTACAGAAGTTGCTGCTGATGCTCTGGGTGAGAATGGAAAGATTATGTGGTCTGAATCAGTGGTGGGAACAACAAACAAGGTTTCTCCATGAAGCAGGGTGTCTTGACCCATGGCCATGTCTGCCTGCTACTAAGTAAGGGGCATTCCTGTCATAAACCAAGAAGAATTGGAGAAAGAAAGCACATATCTTTTTGGGGTTGCATTGTGGCTGCCAATCTGAATGTTCTCAACTTGGTTATTGTGGAAAAAAAAGAGACGTATATTCCTGGACTGACTGATACTATGGTGACTCATCATCTGGGGCCCAAAAGAGTGAGCAGAATCGCCGGGCGCGGTGGCTCACGCCTGTAATCCTAGCACTCTGGGAGGCCGAGGCGGGCGGATTGCTCAAGGTCAGGAGTTTGAAGCCAGCCTGAGCAAGAGCGAGACCCCATCTCTACTATAAATAGAAAGAAATTAATTGGCCAACTAGATATATATAGAAAAAATTAGTCGGGCATGGTGGCGCATGCCTGTAGTCCCAGCTCCTCGGGAGGCTGAGGCAGAAGGATCGCTTGAGCCCAGGAGTTTGAGGTCGCTGTGAGCTAGGCTGATGCCACGGCACTCTAGTCCGGGCAACAAAGTGAGACTCCGTCTCAAAAAAAAAAAAAAAAAAAAAAAAAGAGTGAGCAGAATCTGTAAACTTTTTAATCTCTCTAAAGAAGATGATGTCCACCAATATTTTGTAAGAAAGCCCTTAAACAAAGAAGGTAAGAAACCTAGGACCAAAGCACCCAAGATTCAGTGTCTTATTATGCAACACAAACGCCAGTGTATTGCTCTGAGGAAACTGTACCAAGAAAAATAAGGAAGAGGCTACAGAATATGCTAAACTTTTGGCCAAGAGAATGAAGGAGGCCAAAGGGAAATGCCAGGAACAGACTGCCAAGAGACGCAGGCTGTCCTCTCTAAGAGCTTCCACTTCTGAGTCCAATCAAAAATAAGATTTTCTGAGTAACAGATAAATAAGATTAGATGAAAAAAAGAGATGATTATCACTATTTTCTTTTTCTATAAAAAACACTTCTACTGCAAAAGAGTTCTATTCCCTGGGTTTCTATGTCTAGAGGAAAGAATACATTGAATGTTAGTAAAAGAATATTCCTTGAATTAGGTAAGGATGTTGACTATAGGGCTTAGAAGATCTTTTTCTATAAGACTGAGATTTCTTTTTGTTAATGAGATATGGTCTTGGCCAGGCGCGGTGGCTCACGCCTGTAATCCTAGCATTCTGGGAGGCCGAGGCAGGTGGATCACTCAAGGTCAGGAGTTCGAAACCAGCCTGAGCAAGAACTAGACCCCGTCTCTACTAAAAATAGAAAGAAATTAATTGGACAACTAAAAAT
Source organism: Lepilemur ruficaudatus (assembly GCA_963574885.1). Lineage (NCBI taxonomy): Eukaryota > Metazoa > Chordata > Mammalia > Primates > Lepilemuridae > Lepilemur > Lepilemur ruficaudatus. The sequence goes on along the minus strand of CAUYRT010091432.1, from coordinate 12,492 downwards.
ATATAGAAAAAATTAGCCAGGCATGGTGCCGCATGCCTGTAGTCCCAGCTATTCAGGAGGCTGTGGCAGAAGGATTGCTTGAGCCCAGGAGTTTGAGGTTGCTGTGAGCTAGGCTGACGCCACGGCACTCTAGTCCGGGCAACAGAGTGAGACTCTGTCTCAAAAAAAAAAAAAAAAAAGAATGTATTTGGTAGGCAATGGGGAGTTTTTGAGCAGATTAGGATGATATGGGTTTAAAACAGTGGTTTGAGAGAGGCCCATGAATCCTATGAAATGTGTGCAAAAGTTGTGGGTATGGGCATGCTTCAGGGGAGAAAGTTTAGAATTTTCTTGAGCTTCACAAAGTTTTCCATGAGCCAAAAATTTTAAATTAATAGTGGGTATAATAATTTGAAGAGAAAACATGGAGCCCAGATGAGCCAGGAAATTTGGAAGAAACCTTGGAAATCATGTGCACAAGTCTCTTCATCTGGAGCTCAGAAAAGTCAGGTTTCCACTTTGAGGACAGACGGTGAATTTTAGATACGCATCATTGGGTCCTCTTCTCCTTGTTGAATCTAATATTGACAGTCAGGAGTTTGCAGTGGTTAAATGCGTGAGTAATAATACCCTGAGCAAAGGATGGATTTTCCTGTAATACTAGTTTTCCAAAGCCAGGCCTTCCTTAACCACCCACGTTTCCGGGAGTGAGCTCAGATTTTCATTTCATTGCTTTCCTCTCTCTTACTGTTTCGTTCCTCCTCCACTCCTCCAAAAGAAACAATCACCCGTGACCCACCTATGGGTGGGGACTTCTTCAATGTTTTTCAAGAAAATTATCACAACTTCCCTTTGTCTACCAGCTAAGGGAAATATACCTCTCTCATGTCCAATGTCCAAAGAACAAGAATTTCCAGTGAGCAAGTTTTATAAGTCACAATGACATTTCTAAAAGGAAACCTGTATCCTGCCCAAACCTAAGGCAAGAAACAGGTGAAGAGTTAAACAGGGAGATCCAGCGTTACACTCCAGCTCAAGTGAATCACTGAAAGGATGCCATCTTCAAGAGGCCGGGGGTCCGTGGGACTTAGTAGTGTCTTTGAACATTAAAAAAGAAAATGTCCTAGAGCTTTTCAGGATCATTACAACACAGTGTAAACCTATAATTAAAGAGGTTCCCAAATGTGCAGATATTAGCAAAAAGAGACTCTATGCCCCATTCTCCTGCTTGTCCCAAAGGAGATTACAAGTCCTGTTATAGCTCTATGAAAAACTGCAAACCAGGTGGAATTTTCTTTGGCATCTGTTTTCCTGTTTTCTGCCTCTGGTCTCATCCTTGGGCTCCCTACCTTCTCTCACCTTCATTTCAGAATATTCAGATTATCTACAATTTCTCATGGCTCCTAAGTAAAGTCTATTCGTCTCTCTAGCCTATTGAGGTATTAATTTAATTAACATTTACATAGAATTTACTAAGTGTCCGGCACTGTGCTGGCCCACTGGGGTACCAAGATGGCTATGACAGGCTCCTGCCTTTGAGAAGACAGAATTATTCGCCTGGCTGAAGAGTTTGGGTTTCATTCTATGGGCAACAGCTTCTCAATCCTAGTTGTGAGTTAGAATTCCCTATGAGCTTTTAAACTACAGAAATACTGTTCCAATGGGTTAAGATGGAGTTTGGCAGTCAGCAGGCATTAGTCTAAATGTTTCTAAAGCTACACAGGTGATTTTGCTACAAGGCCAGGTAATAAGGAGGTAGGGAGTCACTGAAGAATGCTAATCACAGAAATTCTGAACACCTGCTCAGATTTCTGCCAGAAAGACTGGGAAGCAGAGCCGGGAGGATCACTTGAGGTCAGGAGTTCGAGATCAGCCTGAACAAGAGTGAGATCCCTGTCTCTACTAAAAATAGAAAAATTACCTGGGCAACTAAAAACAGAAACAAACGAGAAAACAAACAAAAATTAGCCAGGCATGGTGGTGCACGTCTGTAGTCCCAGCTACTCGGGAGGCTGAGGCAGGAGGATCACTTGAGCCAAGGAGTTTGAGGTTGCTATGAGCTGTGATGACGCAATGGCACTCTAGTTTGGGCAACCGAGTGAGACTCTGTCTCAAAAAAAAAAAAAAAAGATTTGTTCTAAAAAGAGAATAGTGTGCTTTTCTAACCCTCTTTGATCCCCTTGTTGTTTTCCACTGAAACTCTCTTTCAGGTTGTTTAGATTGCAGTTCTATGCAATTAAAGAGTAACATTACACCTACCCATCAACTCAATTTCATTTTTAGCCCAGAGGAAATAGGGGACATTAATTGAATTGAATTGATTTTTCTCTTTAAAATAGGTTGCTTTTTAAAAAAAATGTTCAATCGATAAAATTGCATGTATTTACTGCTTTACTTTACTGCAACATATTGTTTTGATGTAAATAACACTGTGGAATGCCTAAATGTAGCTAATTAACATATGCATTACCTCATATAGTTATCATTTTTATAGTGAGAACACTTTACATTTACTCTTTTAGAATTTTTCAATATACTGTTAACTATATCACTATGTTGTGCAATGGATCTCTTGAACTTATTCCTCCTATCTAAATAAAATTCTGCATCTTTTGACAAACATCTCCCCAACACCTATCCCGCCCCAGCCATCCCAGTTCCTGGTAACCACCATTCTACATTCTACTTCTGTAACATCAACTTTTTTAGATTCCGCATATGAGTGAGATCATGCAGTATTTGTCTTCTGTGTCTGCCTTATTTCAGTGAACATAATCTCCTTCAAGTTCACCCATGTTGTGGCAAATGACAAGATTTCCTTCTTTTTTGTGGCTGCATAGAAGTCCTTTCTGTATACAACATTTTCTTTATCCATTCATCTATGGATGGACACTTAGGTTGATTCCACATTTTGGCTATTGTGAATAATGTTGCAATGAACATGGGAATGTAGATATCTCTTTGGCATATTGATTTTATTTCCTTTGGATATGTACCCAGTAGTGGGATTGCTGGATCATGTGGTAGTTCTATTTTTAATTGTTTGAGGAACTTCCATACTGCTTTCACAATGGCTGTACTAAATTTACATTCCTACCAATAGTGTGCACGGGTTCCTCTTTTCTCTACATCCTCACCGACACTTAATCTTTTGTCTTTTTTATAATAGCCATAGCCATCTAACAGAGGTGATATCTCATTGTAGTTTTAATTTGCATTTCCCTGATGATTAGGGATGTTGAGCATTTGTTTTTTGGAGACAAGGTCTCTGTTGCCCAGGCTAGAGTACAGTGGCGTGATCATAACTCATTGTTACTGCCAGCTCCTGGGCTCAGGCAATCCTCCTGTCTCTGCCTCCCAAATAGCTAGGACTATAGGTACGCACTACCATGCCTGGCTAATTTTTCTTTTTCTTTCTTTTTTTTTTTTGAGACAGTCTGACTCTGTTGCCCCGGCTAGAGTGCCATGGTGTCAGCCTAGCTCACAGCAACCTCAAACTCCTGGGCTCAAGCAATCCTTCTGCCTCAGCCTCCAGAGTAGCTGGGACTACAGGCATGCACCACCATGCCCGGCTAATTTTTTCTATATATTTTTAGTTGTCCAATTAATTTCTTTCTATTTTTAGTAGAGATGGGGTCTTGCTCTTGCTCAGGCTGGTTTTGAACTGCTGACCTTGGGCGATCCGCCCCCCTTGCCTCCCAGAGTGCTAGGATTATAGGCGTGAGCCACCGCGCCCGGCCCTGCCTGGCTAATTTTAAAATTTTTTGTAGAGATGCATTTTTGCTATGTTGCCCAGGCTGGTATTGAACTCCTGGCCTTAAGCCATCCTCCTGCCTCGGCCTCCCAAAGTGCTGAGATTACAGGCATAAGCCATCGCACCAGGCCACATTTAAGTCTTTGATCCATTTGAGTTGATTTTTTTGTATGTTGTGAGATAAGAGTCTAATTTCATTCTTCTGCATGTGAATATTGAGTTTTCCTGACACCATTTATTGAGGAGTCTGTTCTTTCCTTATTGTGTGCTGTTCTTGGTACCTTTGTCAATGATTAGTTGGCTGTAAGTGCATGAATTTATTACTGTTCTCTCTATTCTGTTTCCTTGGTTGTCCTGAGGTTGCTCATTTGGGATATTGCTTCTTTTTTGATGTAGGCATTTATTTCTGTAAACTTCACTCTTAGAACTGCTTTCTTTGTATCCCGTAGGTTTTGGTATGTTGCGTTTCCATTTTCATTTGCCTCGAGAAATTTTTAAATTTTCCTTTTAATTTCTTCATTGACCTGTTAGTTGTTCAGGAGTATGTTGTTTAATATCCATGTATTTGTGAATTTTCCAAAGTTCCTCTGTTATTGATTTCTAGTTTTATACCACTGTCATCAGAAAAGATAATTGATATATTAATCTTCTTAAATTTGTTAAGGCTTGTTTTGTAGCCCAATATATAATCTATCCTGGAGGATGTTCCATGTACAATTGAGAAAAATATGCATTCTGCAGCTGTTGAATGGAATGTTCTGCCTATGTCTGTTTGATCTAGAGTGTTGTGTAAGTTCTGTTTTTCTATGTTTCTTTATTGATTTTCTGTCTAGATGACCTGTCTGTTGCCAAAAGTAGACTGTTGAAGTTCCCTACTAGTATTGCATTATAGTCTATCTTTTGATTATAGACTTTTGATTGGAGAATGTCTTTTGATTGGAGAATTTAATTCATATACATTCAAGGTAATTATTGGTAAGTAAGGACTTACTACTGCCATTTTGTTAATTGTTTTCTAGTTGTTTTGTAGACCTTTTGTTCCTAACTTTCTCTCTTGCTGTCTTGCTTTGTGGATAAGTGATTTTTTTTCTAGTGATATGTTTTGATTCCTTGCTTTTTAATTTTGGTGTATCTACTACAGGTTTTTGCTTTATGGTTACCAAGAAGCTTACCAAAAACACTATCTTATATTTAATAGTTATAATAAATTATTTTCGGTTGATAAAAAGTTAACTTTGAGTGCAAAAAAACCCACTATCTCCCAATAATTTGAATTTTTGATGTCACAATTTACATTTTTATATTGCATATCTCTTAACAAAATTATTGTAGCTATTATTATTTTTAATAGTTCTGTTTTTAACCTTCATTCTAAAGATATAAGTGATTTGTCCACCACCATTACAGTATTAGAGTAGAGATGGTCTCTGACTTGTGATGGCTTAACAATTTTTTTGACCTTATGATAGTTTATTGGGATGGAACTACATAATAAGTTGAGTAGCTCCATAGGACTTATAATAGGTTTGTGATTTCTACTGAGTGCATATCACTTTAGCACCTTCATAAAGTATAAAATATTATAAGTTGAATCATCATAAGTCAAGGATTGTCTGTGGTGTTGCTAGCACTAAGTGCATTTTCAACTTTCAACTTACAATGGATCAATCATAATCCTATCATAATTGAGGGGTATATGTATTCTAAATTTGACTGTGCACTTACTTTTACCAGTGAGTTTTGTGCTTTTAGATTTTTGTTGTTGTTGTTGTTACTCATTAGCATTCTTTTCTTTAAGCTTGAAGAACTCCTTTATGCATCTCTTATAAGACAGGCCTGGTGATGATCAACTCCCTCAGCTTTGGTTTGTCTGAGAAAGTCATTATCTTGCCTTCATTTCTGAAGGACAGCTTTGCTGTGTATGGTATTCTTGGTAGGCAGAATTTTTTTCTTCAGTACTTTGAATATATCACTCCACTCTTTTGGGGCTTGTAAAGTTTCTGCTGAGAAATATGCTGCTAGCTGTATTGAAACTCTTTTATAAATTGTTTGCTTCTTTTCTCTTGCTGCTTTCAGGATCTGATCTTTTTCTTTGATTTTTGACATTTTTATTATGTCTTGCAGTAGTCTTATTTGGATTGAATGTGATTAGAGACCTTTGACTTCCCTATGTCTGAATATTTACATATTTCTCCAGGTTTAGAAAGTTAACTGCTATTTCTTTGAATAAGCTTTCTACCCCCTTATCTTACTCTTCTTCTTTAGTTCCTTTGGCTCAAATATTTTCTCTTTTGATGCTCTCCTGCAAATCCCATAAGGCTTCTTTACTTCTTCCCATTCTTTTTCTCCTCTGACAACATATTTTCAAATAATCTGTCTTTGAGTTTACAGCGTCTTTCCTGTGCTTGATCAATTCTTTTAGTGATGCCCTCTATGGCATTTTAAATTTCATTCATTGTATTTTTCAGCTCTAGAATTTCTGTTTGATTTTTTAAAATTATTTTAGACTTTCTATTAAATTTTTCATTCTGGTCACTTATTGTTTTCTTCATTTCATCAAATTGTTTCTTTATATTTTCTTGAAGTTCACTGTGCTTCCTTAAAACAGTTATTTTGAATTCTTTATCAGGCAGTTTGTAAATTTCTATTTTTTTTAGAGTCAGTCATTGGCACCTTATTTTGTCCATTTGGTGATGTTATCTTTCCCTGATTGTTTTGGATTCTTGTGGTCATGTGTTGATATATTTGTATTTGAAGAAGTGGATTCTTATCCTAGTCTTTGCAAACTAGCTTTGTCTGGGAAAGTTATGTAGCAGCTCTGCAGTTCTGGAGTGCACCAGAAGCCTAGGGAAGATGTGGCTGGCATGGCATTGGGGCACTCTGGGCTTGTAGCATGCCAGAAGCTCACATTCCACCATGGCTAATGTGGCACTGCCAGAAGCCCAGACCCTGCTATGGTTGTTGCAGCACTGGTGAATACCTCAGAAACCTGGGACCACTAAGGGCTGCGAGCTGTTGAGAGCTTTCTGAGCCCAGGGGCACTGAAGTTAACCCAGGGGTGACGCAGGTTGGAGATTGAGTCCATCGTGCAAGCCCAAAGCCTGGGGCTGTGTAGTTCTGCCTGGTGCTGAGGCTCAGTCCATGGGTGGTGGTCTGGAGTAAAATGCTGTAGATGTCTGCCCAGGTTTTATTGTGGTAGGCCCACTATTACTGGGTTCCAATGCAAACTCCTATGCTCACTTCCCTCTCTCCTCCCCAAGTTGATAGTATCTCTCTCCAGGCTGGTGCCTGGGGTTGTGGGGGTTGTTGTGAGTAATGTAAAGCTGACCTTTCTACCCTACTCAATGCACCTTTTCTTATTTTTGTACACAACCATCTGGTTTTCTTACTCTTATGTGGTATTCTTATGCATGGATACTTGTTCACATTGATGTGTCTGTTTGGGGGGATAGTCACTGGTGAAGTACTACTTCATCATCTTACTCCATCTCTTTTCTAAGTTGCTAATTTTATCACAGACTTATTGAAATTTTTCCTCCATCATCATTTAGCATTATAATTCAATAATTCTCAACTATTATTGGGCATAAAACTTAATCCATGTACCTACTAGCAATGCCTCTTTCCGGGTTCTACTCCTACGGAGTCTGATTCAGTGATTTCAGGGTATGCTCAGAAATCTGAATTTTTCTACTTTTTCATTATGAATATTTTCAAACATATAAAAAAGCTTTTTAAAAAAATAGTACTAAGAATACCTCTATATCTTCCACCTTAATTCAATTATTGTTGGCATTTTGCCATATTTGCCTTATATATCAATTTGTATGAATGAGTGTGTATGTGTATTTACTATATATTTTTATATTGTTGAAGCATTTGAAAGTAAATTTTGAGTATCATGACATTTCACCCTTAATACTTCAGCATGTTTCTCCTAAGAATAAGAATATCCTCCTACTTAATAATGATATTACTATCACTCTTAAGAAAAGTTAACTATTTCCAAAGTAGCATCTGAATTTTTGCATTTTAACAGAGACCACTGTATCTAGCTCTCTGTCTCAAGTACAGTGGTGGAAGTTTCAGACATTACAGTGGGCCAATAGAGGAGAGTTTCGGGGAGCATGCAGGACCTATGAGACAACCCAAATAAGTCTAAGTCTCAAGTTAGTTCTGGGTAGATTTCATAGAACACATCAGACAGATGTCCCATCTAGCTAGAATGTCCATTCTACTTGATACATAGTCTAAGCCAAGCCAGACAGGTCATATAGGTCTTAGGATCCACTCCCACACATTGATTTTAACTCTAAGAAAAGTGTAATGCTTTTTTCTGCTCTGGGAAGCTTCAAAGAAAATCCTTCTGCCCTCATTTTTACAGTCGAAAATTGACTGTCGAGTACACAAAATGGCATCTACATCAATTCCCTTGGTTTAAGGAATAAAGTTTGCTTCAGTGTACATGATCAAATTACTCCCTGCTGTGATTAAAGGGTTAAAATTGTGGCCCAGTATCATGCTTTAGGGGAGCTGTAAGAAACAGGGATCATGAGAGTTGTAGTGTGATAATTCTGCACACTCTTTAATATTGTCTTCATAAAATAGCATCAGCTGCTGCTGCATATGGTATAATTTTAATATGCCGTTTTAATATTTACAGTGTGCCCATAAAAGATTTCATGATGACAGCTGGTGGTTCCCGTGGCAATTAATAAATGACAGTACAACTGCGATCAGATGGCTTTAGGAAAGAGTCTCTCAGAATGCTGGCTTTCACAAATCTAGGCCTGGGGATGATTCCTGAGTGTAGGCTTTTATAAACCTGAGGTTGACCCCATTTTACTATTTACCTATGTGATTTTCATAGTGTCATATGTCCATGTTTTTTCCAAACAGAAAAAAAGTGGGATTGGAGAAAAAGGAGTGAATAAGAAGGTCGCTTGCTAGAACAGGTACGAGCTTGAGAGTGAACTTTTGTTTTTGTCATAGTTATAGTGAACATTACTCTTTGACTAAGAAAGCGAGGAACAAGGTTATTGACAGAAACGATGAGAGTGTGAGTGTGTGTGTGTGTGTGTGTGTGTGTGTGTGTGTGTTATGTACGTGTGTAAGTTTGGTAGGTATCACTCTCCAAAGCAGCACTACTATTATGTAAATCCAAGATGTTGTCAGTGACTTTTAAGTAGTTGGTCAAATTTTCGGCATTGATTCTACTGAATTCCTCAATTGTGTGTTTGCTTGTGCAAGGCTGTTCATGACGACACTCTGAGCCTGCATTGCCTATGGGATTTTCTCAGGCGTCTCTATTTGCTTTTGCACCCATGTGATCCACATTTTTATCAGCTAAGGCTGAGGCTTCTCCTTCAGTATATCAACAGGTGAAATGCCAGATGACCTAAATTTTTCCATTTATTAGATATGGAAACCATGAACTCAAAGCAGGTCTGCTGAATTAATATATCTGGAAGCCAACAAAAATTAATTCTCCAAAGTGTTTTGGAGCTATAGAAAATAGTACCAGAAAGTACTATTTTTAATACCTCTAGTACCCTGATTTTCCTTAAAGGGCTCAGATTTATTTCTCTAGTCAACATTATCTCTACCTGAGCAATAAATGCTGTCTCCTGCAGTCTCTTCATCTCCTTTCCTGGTGCTGAGCACTCTCCTCTTGCCTTTCCCTTTCTGAGAGCTCAGTACTGCCTGTTCCTGTGTCTTTAAATGTGAACTCTCAGTTTTCCTCTTCACCCCTTCAATATCTCTCATTTGTCTCTTCTTTTGCTTCTGACTTTGAAAATTAGATAACTGTTTCTTCCCCTAGCAAAGATAACCCCCTTATTTGGACTTGATTCTACTGGTGTTCTTGTCCCATACTTTGTTTAAGCTTCCAATTCTAAGTTGTCTTTCTATTCTCTTTTAATGATCTTGTCTTATAGATAAACTCAGGCTTCCCCATTATAAAACAAAAATGGAAAATAAACAATTAACTCCTTTTAATACCAACTTATTGCAGCAATAATCTACGCCTAACTGCCTCTATTTCCAAATAATCTTTTTAATTTAAATTACCTAGTTTTTAAAAATTCACTCTGAGTTTCCCAGGAAAATTCTAGTTTCTAAATCCAATAGTCTCTCATCAAGCCTTGTACTCAACTTTTCTTCAGACTTTAGGATTTCTGAGTATCCCCCTGCTTATCCCCACTTTTCTCTCCCCTCCCTTGACTTCTGCAAACCCCTCAGGATCACCAATGGACACAGATCAGATCCAGACCCCTCTCCAAGGGCCTGCAAACCACTGTAATTCTCCCTTTGTACTTTTTTTTGTTTTGTCATTTATTAATTCAACCAATCTAAATGTACCTAGATGGTACACTGTCTTTAGCCTTCTACCTGAAGATAGTAGTAACAACAATTATTGTGTCATTTCTTTTGCCGGATCTAAGTCTAAGTGCTTGACACATATTGATTCATTTAATCTTCATGCAATTTAAGACAGTGACTGTTATTATCCTATTTTTACAGATGAGGAAACTGAGGCATCAATGATTAATGAACACACACTTAGTAGTGTTAGAGTCAGGGAACAAAGCCAGGAAGTCATTCTCCACTGTACTCTTTTCTCAGATTGAGTTTCCCATCATTCACAGGAAATCTGTAGGGGTCCACAAACTCTGACACCTGGGGCCACATAAAGCTTGCTACCTGTTTTTGTAAACAAAATTTTATTGTTACACAGCCATCCTCATTCATTTACATAGGGTCTATGGCTGGTTTGCAATACACTGGCAGATTTGAATAAAGTTATAATAAAGACTGTTTTGTGCACAAAGCCAAATTATTTCTATCTGATCCTTTAAAGAATGTGTATGCTGACCCCTGATCCAAAGTGTCCTAGACCCCCAAGTTGACATTTTCCGCCTTATGTGTGATAGTAGACAAGGACACCCAAATCTCTGCAGAGGAGGCCCTGATAACTTCTCAGTCAAGGGAGAGACTTAGGATCCTTTTTTGTCACTCACTCTTCCTGTTGCAGAAATTGTGGGCCAATGAGAAAACCATTCACAACATCCTTTGCCTTGTCTGGGGTACAAAGTGGCAAGATTATCCTTAAGTTATTAATGGAGATATACATATTTAAAAGGCAAGCAGATTAAAAATAAAAAGGGCAGTAGCCAAGAGATTGGTGGATATTTTTAATTGTCCCTGAATATAAATAACAAGGAGTCTCTTAGAGGAAGGGTGACTGGGAGCCTTAACTTGCCTTGTGTAAGAATAATGGTACCCTCTCCCTCTTCTATTTTTCATGACTGACCCCTTTGAGCCCTAATAACAAACACAGGTGGGGCCTCTAGAGTTTATGGCTCTGGTGTTCAACAGAGAACAGGACTGGCTATATTGACTTGGAATTAATTGAAACAGAGGAGATTCTTGAATTATTTCTTTCTCTATCTGATCCTCAAAGGCACTGTTGTTGTTTCTCAAGATTCTGCCCTTGTCTCTCTTCTTTTACTATATGCCTTTTCTTGCTGTCCTAATACACTCTTATGGTCTCACTGGTAGAGATTGCCCAAAGCCATATTGCAACCTTGAAATTGCTTCCCTAATTCAGCCCTAGAGAACCACTTTATTTATCTATTACTATAACATTTGTCAATTTTTGCTATTTCTTTATAATGAAATCAACAAAAATCTCACTCACTTTCTGTCTTTCATGCAAAGAAGTTGGCATTGTCAAAACTGCCCTATTTTTACATATTCTTTACATTTTAACAGGGAAGGACTTTTTCTTGTCTTTCTAGATCTGTTTTACTTCTCCACTATCTTGGGACTGTCAATCTCATTTACTTAAATTAAGCTATTGTTTAGGTGGATGCTACTCACAAAAACTTTTTAAAAAGCACTTTTTTTTCCTTCTGCTTTCTACTGTGATCCACATTTCTTCAAAGGATGAGGAATCAAGGTGACCTGCTCAAAACGTTACCACATCGAAAGAGTCCATGGGTGAACTTACAAGCCTCATTGCTGTTCCCAGCTGGTTCCCATTGCTGCACCATTGACACAGAAAGGGAGACTCTTTCCTAAAAAATCTTGACTTTGAGTCCTGACAATGGGAGGCTTTGATCATCAAATGTGTTGTTAATACCTAATCAGCCAAAAACTACCAGGAATAAGCCTGGCAGATCAGATTTATTGCCTTGCAGGGAGGGAGAGAACGTCTAGACAAGATGGAGGAGGAAGGTGACTTTTGCAAACTGAACTTCTTTTGAAGGATTTTGAAGAGGTTCTAAAGCATAGATGGGGAACCTGTGGCCTTCTAGGTCCTTAAGTGTAGCCTCTTCACTGAATCCAAATTTTACAGAACAAATCCTTTTAATGAATACATTTTTGTTCATTTTTATATCTTTATCTTTAAAATTAACATATTTAAAATATCAAAGAGTAAAATAAGTTTCAATGAAATAATCCCCCCAGATTGACTGGCACAATTAGAAAATTAGTAAGCAATAAGGGCTAAATGGAAGGCTGCTATGCTCATGATTTAGTTCTAACTTCCCCTGCCTGACTGGCGCCTCTACCGCATAAGGCTGGTTGACAAAAGTTTATGGGGGTCGAGTCCACCAGTCTGTTATCAGCTTTTGACAGTGGTGCGCTGTATTTCTGTTTGAAGTGGAATTTGTGAAAAGTTGGCACAGCCCAATAGTAGTTTTTAATTCTGTCTACTGAACAGCCCATAATCTCAAAGAAGACCAAGAGAATGC
>CAUYRT010091431.1:0-11632 GCA_963574885.1 Lepilemur ruficaudatus | reverse complement strand
CAGAGTAGATTTTTGAATGTAACAAGATAAGTCAACTTGAGTGGTAATATATTTTGGGAAATCAGCTCACTACAAATTGTGACTGTAAACATTGTACTGTAAATGCTTTGTAGTTTTCCCCCAATTAAAAAAAAAAAAAGTGGATAAAGTAAAAATGTTACAACAAGCTAAGGTTAATTTATTATTGAAGAAAGAAAATTTTAAAAATAAATTTAGTGCAGCCTAAGTGCACAGTGTTTATAAAGTCTACAGCAGTACAGCAATGTCCTAGGCCTTCACACCCACTCACCACTCACTCACTGACTCACCCAGAGCAACTTCCAGTCCTGCGAGCTCCATTCATGGTAAATGCCCTATAGAGATGTGCCGTTTACAAAAATCTTTTATACTGTATTTTTACTGTACCTTTTCTGTTTAGATATATTTAAATACAAAAATCCTTATCACTGTACTACAATTGCCTCCAGTATTCAGTACAGTAACAAGCTGTACAGGCTTGTAGCCTAGGAGCAATAGACCATACAACATAGCCTAGGGGTATAGTAGGCTGTACCGCCTAGGTTTGTGTGATTGCACTCCATGATGTTCACACAACAACAAAATCGCCTAACATCGCATTTCTCAGAACATATCCCCATGATTAAGGGACACATGACTGTAGCTACAGACCTGCCTCTAGATCTTACATGGAATGGGAATGTATTTGCTTCTTTATTAACCTAGCTTTTAAAGAATTTTGATAACTATGTTTCCGCATAACTTGGCTTCTTCTGTAATCCTACATGTTTCACTGTATGCATTTCAAAACATTACTCTGAGAAGCGGTCCATGGCACAAACACAGAGGTGGAAACGGCATTAGCAAGGCACAGTGGCCGTGTGAAGTAGAGCACCACAGAAGACAGTGAGCAGTGTGTGGGGCTGGGGATAAAAGCAAACTGTTTGGATGGGCTGGGTGGGGCCTAAAAACCAAGGAGAGACTCCATAAGGTTTGGTGGATTAGTTATCATCTAAGAAATCCAACTGTCAGCCTCATTTCTGACTGAACAGCCATAGCAGGGCTTCTCAAACTTTAGTATGATTAAGAATCACACGGAGAGCTTGCTAAACCACAGATTCCTGGGCCCCACCTGCAGAGATTCTGATCCAGTAGGTCCTGGGTGGGGGTCCCAAAATCTACATTTCTAATAAGCTACCAGGGGACGCTTGTTCACACAGATTCCACTTTGGTCACGCACCAGAAAAATAGAGTTAAGAGACACTGCATTAACACTTTCCAGCATTTGGCAGTATGGTGCAGAGTGCTAAGTGGGAAAAAGTCCCATGGCTCCATAAGTTTGTGAAAAACTTAATACAATGAAGAAGCTTTATCATGCCAATGTGCACTGTTATTATTCAAGAGAAGGATATAGCGTACAGTGTGCTCCAAGTTTATGTGACCACGAAAATCTTTTTGTCATCAGTCATGCTGGACTAATTATCTAAAGGGCACATCTTGAGTAAAACTGGCCTATTACCACGTCTTTGGATGAACTCCTCCAGGAGGCAAACAGCAGAGGTGGCGGCTAAAAGCAGTCTACTGATCAAAACTTTTTGTTAGTAAGCCTTTGCTTGCTAGTCCTGAGCAGCTCAAACAAACTCTCAAGGTTGAAGACAGTTTCCAGATGTCCAATTTTTTAATTTCACTTTAATTATTTGTTTCCCTGAATGCCAACTTAGAATGATTTGCTTTAGTAAGATCTTGGGTTGGGGGGCTATCTAAACAGCCAGCTACCCCATGATGAGTCTGAATCATCCAAGAAAGATGAGTAGCCCAGCCCTTCCTGCCTTTCTCCTAACTGCATGGGGCGCTTTTTGTGAAGCATGTGCGTGAGCACTGGGCACACGTAAGCACACACCGCACCCACACGTACCCACACGGACATCTGCTCTTCCGTCCATCAGCTCTTCACATAATTTCACTTTGAGGACTATTCAAGATTGGCCAGCTAACATTTTCCTACAAGGATATGATATATCTTGGGGGTTTCAATGGTTATTTTTGTTCTTATTGCACAAAGGAGAAAACACAGAACATGAGGCTAGAGCCTCTTTCAGGGCAGTCAAAAGACAGCAAATACTTGTGTTCACTGATGGTTTGTAAAAGGGACAAAAGAATGAGAAAATCCATGAAAACTTCTGCCACCCAGTTTTTCAGATAGACCAAAAGAATGACTGGGTCTCCAACAGCTGTTTCCTTGAAGCGTGGCCTTTGGCTGAGTTCCTTGTGAAATGTGCTTCTTGAGTCATGCCAAGTGCCAGCTTCTCTGCACAGGACTAGTACTTTGGATGACATTACCATCCTTTCCTTCAAATAAAAAAAAACCTTCTTCCTCAAGACCTAAAAATACTTCTCAGCCCTGGAGTGCAGCCTTGTTTTAATCAACTGCTTGACCAGTTGACCTGAGACAAGCCAAAACCACAAAGAAAAAGAAGCAGTTTTAAAGAAGTTGATCCACATTTGGGTCTGCTTGAAATGTCCAGCTCACAGAAATAGCAGAAATCTTTCCTCATTCAACCACGAGAATTCATCCCCATCCCCAACTTACACTCTTTTTTTCTGGGACTGGGGTTTCTTTTTTGCTTTCTGAGGGGGATGATCTTGGCAGGACAAGACAAAAAAGATTCCAGTTTCTATTGCAACTGGAATAAAGAAAATAGAATTCGGGTTAATTGAATACTCTTTTCCATTCCTAAAAATTGACTTAAAGATCTCATCATAGTCAAACAAATTAAAATTTCTCAAAGAAATGTTGGGTAGATTTTATTTTAAACCATGCATGAGATGATTTTAGAACTCAATGGTACAGCATTCTAAATCCATGGTAATGTTGTTTTGACTAATATTTTATTCAAGTTAAACCCTCATGTCAAGCACTCAAGGCTCTTTGTTGTCAAATGCTGTGAGTGGGCTTGGCAAGGCTGCGTGAGAGCTGGGGGAGGTCATAGTTGTTTCCAGCTTTCACAGGCATCAGTGGAGGAAGGACCTTGGCTTAGGAAATGGGTCAGGGGTTAGGAACCCCAACAGTACAGTCAAGTGTGGTCAGGGGAGGAAGAGACCAAGGACAGAAGAGGAGCCTGATGGGGGTTGGCCATTGCGTCGGGTGTGGATAGGGGTATGGAAAACCAGCCCAAGAATGCAGAAATGAGTGAAAAATAAGGAAACTAAGAGTCAGCGACCTGAGAACAAAGGCAAAAAGCAGGTGCTGTGGCCAGCCTCGTTTGGAATTCTGGGACAGAACATTCATTCTTGATGAGGTATTATAACAACAGCTTCTAACACATCTGGTTCCAACCTATCTCCCTAGACTTCTTCCTTATACTTTTCTTAGCTTTCAGTAGGCTAAGACAGCTCTCTTCCTCAAATTGCATAATCAAATTAACCTGATACAAGTTGATGAGTGCAAGTTGAAATGTACAGAAGTCTGCATTTTCATTTACCATTAAGAAATCGTTGCTCTTGAATTTCATTTTTGTTCTTTTTCCAAATTTATAGAATATTCGTATACCTATTTTAATTTTATGATTAGAAAAACAAACATTACTCTGAGAAGCGGTCTTAAGGGAGTTCGTTTTGCTTCTCCCAAATTTTTCTGTGAAGGGTCACCAAACTCCCTTTTCACATTCAGATTATGTGTTCTGTGCTGGTGGAACTGCTAGGTGTCAGGCACCAGTCACGGCCCATCTTCCTCTCTCCTAGGCCCTTAACAGAAAGCTTTACATACAACAGCCTTTGGATTCTTGTTGGATTTGAATACAGCACACCTCCCACAACTTCTATACAAGTCTACCCACGAGTGCAAACACATACAAACTTTCTTTCTTCTATACCTATTTCAAATTAGACTAAATAATGTATACTGTGAAAGCTAAATCTGGAACTGCTAAAAACAGTCGTGTGATATACAACAAAACCATTATAAATGGCTTTGAATGATACTCAACGTTTCTCTCGAAAACTTTAAACTGAGTATTCTCACAGTTCTCTTGCTAGCCTTCCCCACCCCCCTTTAAAATGCAAATTCTCAGCAGATTTTGTGACTGGACATTTGGAAGTATAGATTTCTAATGATGGGATTTTCATACCTGTCGGTTGCTGGTGCAAAGGTACCATGTTTAAGGAGAAAACCAGCGCATTCCTCGAAAGCAATACCAATGTTTATCAACAAAGAAGACTGATGGACCTGGCATCTGGTTTATGGAAAAGAGACCCAAGTGGCCACTTGAAAATTTATTTCTTGGGTCCTGACTCCTCTAGGGCTTAATCTCCTATCTCTTTAATCCTACGGTCGTACTTCAATCCCATCTGTTTTTTTCTTTCAATTTTTAGAATGGATCCTCTTTTGACAAATTATCACTTTTCATTTTTAAAGCAGTAACACGTGTACCCAGCACAAAATTCAAAAAATACAAAAAGGTATGGTATGAAACTCCCACCCTGTTCCCAAACATTCAGTTTCCCTCAGTAGAGATGACCAGTTAACCAGTTTCTTGATCACCTTTTCTTTTCCATTTCTACCACAAACTCCCTAGAGTGGGCTCTCGTTTCTTCACACCTTTCTTAATGTAATAGCTTACCGAGTTTGCCGTTCTCTCTCTCTACGCCAATCTGCCTTTTCTCTATCAGGTGGAACAACTGAGAAAAATGTCTGGATGAGATCTGAGTTGAATGCTGATACACATAAGACAATGGTATAAAAGCAGCTCCCCACTGCTATTCCATGGTGGGAGTGGGGAGCTGACCCGAGAGCCTGGCATGTGGCAGTGCTGTGTAATGTTTACTGGGTAATTGAAATGATTAATGGAAAAAGCACGTCTTGTTATAGGGAACAGAAAGAAACCTAGTTCACTGTAGCAGAGAGTTCAGAATAAGAACTAACAAAATACAGGGACCACAGCAATCACAATTGCTAATATCAGTTGAATGAGTAATGAGTGCCAGGCACTGTTTTAAGCTACTAAGCACTTTATTATTTCATTTATTCCTCAAAAACTCCTATGAGGCAGCACTTTATTATCCCTTTTACAGGGGAGGAAACTGAGTCTTGAGAAGGTTTAGTAAATTTCAAAGATATCCAGCTGGTATGTAGGCAAAAGTTAAATCCAAGTCCCAATTTCAGTTGTTGGGAACAAGAATGATTAGGATAAAGAAACCTGGAGCATCTGGAATTTGTAAACTAGAATTTGGAGGTGCTTTCTATGTTAGCACTATCCTAGATGTTGATGAGGATCAAACAGATGCATAAAATATGGCTCCTTCCTCGCACATAAGTTGTACACTATATTTTTGGAAACCTGACATCATGTTATTTTGAAGGTGACCTGAGCCACTTTATTAATGCCCTCTTGGTTTCTCAGATTATAACCCTCCTGAAGACAATGTTAGTGGCTGCTATTCCCTGTGAACCTCCTGGCATGGCATAGATCAGTATTCACTCTTAAATTCCCTCTATTCCTGAGTTGTCACCAGACCTAAATGTGCAGATATCCCAAGGGGTGAGCAATGGAAAGCAGAAAGCCCTTGACTCATTAGAGCAGGGTAAAAATATTGATGAAATCAGGAAAAAGGCATGGAGTGAATGTGTATCTTTGACCTGTTTGCAGAGTGAAGAAATAAATTATCCTGACTGACATATTTCTTAAGCCCTTGTTCTTGAAGAATATTTATTAGTCATGAGTCATGAGCCAAGTGGCATAAGGAACAGTTAAGGTGCATCTTTCAACCACTGGAATGAGGCTTTGCATTTTCTTCTTCACATTCAAAAAGAACATATTAGACAGCTTCTACCTGTACAATACAGTATTCCCGAAAACAGTTCATAAACTGGGGAAACAATATATAACCATAAGATGACTTAAAAGTGAAGATCATTTCATAAGCAACATAAAACAAGAAACATTTAATAAAGCATATGAAAAATGCCCATGGGTAGCCAGGCTGCAACAAGAGAATATCAAAATATTGGTTTGGCACTAAAAATGCTGTTTAGCTTGGGGAAATAGCACCACAGCTCACCTTAAAGCAGAGCTTCCCAACCAGTGTGCCTTGGCACCAAAAGGTTACAGATGTGCCATGAAATGTCGATTCCTTCAGTCTTGGGCTCGCTGGGTGGGAAGGGGGGCCAGAGCCCTGAGAGGTGGCTTCTATCTGTGAGAAGTCTGATCAAGGGTTCCTCAGAGGTTGGCCTGGGCCGTGTTAGAGTTCAACAGTGCACCCTATAATCCCCAAAGGAGGCAAGCACGATGGTGTCATTTGCCATGTGCTGAATGGAACCACGAAGGACGGCAGCAGCCAGCTGAGAGAGTGATGTTGTCTGCTGCAGTCAAGAGACCCCTGGAATTTCTGGGAGGGCTGGCGTTCCAGCACGCCTGGGACAAGGCATGCAGCCCAGAGTGCGGCCAACTAGAGTAAAGATGCCTGAAGGCTGGGTAGGTTGTCCTGGTGGAGGTAGCTTGGAGTGATAGCTCCAAATCTTGGACTTTGAATGTATGAAGCACTTCTGTGTATTTGTGACTGATGTGCCTTTTGACTGACCTAGCAGCCAGGTGACTCCTGTAACACGTGGACTTTCTGAAAATCAGAGAGCTTCATCATCCTTTGAAATATCTGATATGAAAAAGAGTTGAAATGGATTAAAATTTTATTCTCATTATCCTAGAAAATTTAACATTATATTTTGTCAATGAAGAAAACAGAAGAGCTGGTAAATTTTTAAAATTTTTCAACAGTTGTAAAAAACCTGGTTTTACGTTTTCACCCCTTTCTTGTGCAAAGATCCCCACAATAATTATTAAGAACACAGATACTGCCTGCATCATTTAAAAAAATTTGATCAGGAAATGTGTGTCATATTTCAAGTATAAAGGCAGATATAAACAAGTTTTGTTCATGGAATCTTGAGAAATTCTCAAGGAGAAATTCTCCTTGAGAATTTCAATAAGACATTATTAGAGAATTTCAGACACATTCAGTATTTAGTATTTTCCTTAATGCTATGCTTATTATATTTATATTATATAAAGACACGTAAATAAATATAAAGAAATACTCTCACCAAGCCCTTTATTACAGATATAGCCAAATCCCTTCCACATGACTCTACTGTGCAATGCTAATACTGTCATTTTTTCTCTGTGTGCTATGACATGAAAAATGTTAAAAAGTACTCTCTAAAAGCACCTTTACTACTAGAAAATATTTAGCCTTTCTTATTGCAGCAAGCCAAATGAGTAGGGGGACAGGAAATGGTGTGCTCAGTAGAGGGAACAACTGGGCAAAAGCAAAAAGGAGACAGCAAGGAAATTCCCGAAACTACAAGAATATGGGAACAACAAAGAGAGGACTTTCTCCCATTTTAACTTGTTGAAGGCACATAGCTTACTCTTGCAGGGCTGGAAAGAAAGAATCAATAGGTGAAAATTAACCCCCGCAAAACAAAAATAAATATTTTTGTATTTTATTTATATTATTTAACATGTGAAATATGCAAAAGTCATACAAGGCAACCCCGAATGGAATGGTATGCCCAGCAAAGCCAAAAAGAAGTTCTAAGAGAAGCCAGGTATCCTGGCTGCCCTGCCACTGTCTTTATCCACCAGCCCGAATCTTTCTTTCAGATCATATTCTCAAATTATCCATAGGAGATTTATCCACATACTCAATAAGAAAAATATTTCTAATTATATCCAACCATTCTTAATATGAATGAGAATTATGCGGAGACTCTAGATTGCCAAGAGGTATTTTGCCAAACAATTCCTTTTGACTTAAGAAAGAAGAGGCAGCTGCATTGTTTCCATAGCTATCCATATAAAAGAGCCCTTGGAATGAGGCTGACTCGTCCTGCTTTAAAAAGCTCCAAGGTAAGTGGGAACAGGACGGGTCTTTGAGAGGGACACTGGCCACACCGCCCAGTGTCGGCAACAGCTGCTAGTTCTGGTACCGTTCCTTCTGAAACTGCACATTTTAAATCCATGAATTTTGTTGCCTCCTGCTTACAATAGGAAGTAATGCTGTAAATGGGATTTCTCCCCTCTTTTTGGTTAACTAATCTAATGCTTTTCTCTTTTCTTTTACAGAACTGTCTCACTTCCAGGCTACATCTTCTCACTTGGTAACAAGGTAAGATTTGGACTAATCGGTCCTTGGAGAAGAATGCAAGAGCCTCTGGGATGGATTTATGTCACTTAGCAACCTTTGAGAAAGTGCTTGTCTCAGTAAATACCCTCTGACAACTGTACTTTAGGAAAGGGGCTAGAGAGGGAGAGAGGGAAGACTTTCCTTTTAAGACAATGCACACATCCTCGTTTATGGCTCAAACATTGGTGGGGTGACATTCGAGCAAGAGAATCCCTTTGAATAGAATATTTTGTCTCTGCACAAAAACAATCTGCGCTCAGATTCCCCTGCTAAAATCTCAAATTTGATCAAAATGTATCCTATTTGGTAAACATGATGTCCAATAAATAAGAAGGTACCTAAGACAATGTTTCCTTTAAACTTCTTAAGAAGCCCTTGTAAAAAGTCACCTCACACAATGCCGAGTGCTGTATGAAAACAAAACACTGTGGGATTTTTGTTATATACAGCAGAGGTATTAATCTGCCTTACTACTGCACACTGCACTGCTAAAGACAGAGACGGGGATAGCTGATTAAAATGAGTTTCAAGTAATTTGATCATGTAATGACTGCAGTAGCATTCTTTGCCAAATCTTTCATTCTACTGTAACCAGTAGAACAGTAACACATTCTACTGTGTTACCACTGGCAACCTGCAGGTAACACAGAATGGAGAAAACAGGGCCTGCAATCCTCAGGAAGAAATTTGGAATAGCAAAGGGAGCCCTTCGGTGTAGGAGAATGAGGATAATGCTGGCTATGGTATTTATCCTTAATTAGTTTAACTGGGTTAAACTGATTTGGATTTGATATGTATAGAAATCACATTAGAGAAACTCTATTAAGCACCCAACTAAAAGAAAAAAAGGTAAACAAAATTATAATCCCCAATAAATCACTAAACTTGAGCCAATCTGGACATGTGAAGGAGGAAATAAAGTTCTCTTACATTGCATGGCAAGACATGGAATTTTGTGACATTATAATAAATGACATTTTATATATAAATGGTAGCCTGAACTATTTCAAATTACTTTTTCAGTCATTATTTAAACTTTTTTCCCAAAGTATCTCCACCATATCTCATAAGTTGTGAATTAAGAAAGGCAGAAATAAATTATAATCCCTATTCTAAAGATGGAGACACTTAGGCTCAAAAAGATCAAGTGACTTACCCAACATCACAAGCTACTTGGCAGCAGTGCTGAGACTATTTTCCTGAGACCCAGTTTCCTCATTAAAATGCAGGTCTTGGAGGATGAAATAAGATAATGGATGTAAAGCCCTGAATACAGTGTTGTGTACACAGGGACCTCCTGATGCCTTTTAGTTCTCGCGATTATGTTTGCTTCAGTAGCTATAACGTGGTATACAGTAGACCTACCTACTGGAATTTCCAACTGGGCCCAGACTCTCTAGTGCAAAATGTTTTATCTCTTTCAGGACCTCTGAGTTCAGCAGCCATGAGTGCAGACTCAGAGATGGCTGTTTTTGGGGAGGCTGCTCCTTACCTCCGAAAGTCTGAAAAGGAGCGCATCGAGGCCCAGAATAGGCCCTTTGATGCCAAGACATCTGTCTTTGTGGTGGAGCCCAAGGAATCCTTTGTCAAAGGGACTGTCCAGAGCAGAGAAGGAGGGAAAGTAACAGTGAAGACTGAAGGGGGAGCGGTGAGTAGAGTCCCAGGAGCCTGCCACATTTTATTGGTTTCTTTCTTCTTTTTTTTTTTTCTTTTCGGTTTGGTCATTTAGTCAACGTAAATGGTTATCTTTACTTTCTACCAGACTCTGACAGTGAAGGATGATCAGATTTTTCCCATGAACCCCCCCAAATTTGACAAGATCGAGGACATGGCCATGATGACTCACCTGCACGAGCCCGCTGTGCTGTACAACCTCAAAGAGCGCTACGCAGCCTGGATGATCTACGTGAGTGCCCTGCTACCAGGGGTCCTTATCATCATCACCATGGTCCCCACCCATGCTTCCATTGTAGTATAAATGGGTCATCAGTAGTGACCCATTTCACTCTCACTGGTAGTTAAAATGTTGATTATTGTTACTGCTATTGTGAAGCACAACCCAACAACCAGCACTCCAGCCTCGCCTTCTCATCCGAAGCGGGGAAGGCCAGTGTCCCTGTTCACTGAGTTTGCACAGATCCCTTGAGCAACGATCTGAGCAGCTGCTGTTTACATCCCAACCACAAGCCTACCTCGTCCACTTTTACCCTCCCCAGTCTAGCTCCAGAACCATCCCGTGGGAAAAGATAAACTTACGTTTTAACACTTAAAAATGATCGTTTTAAAGATCAAATTTTACTCATTTTCACTCTTCCTAAATAACAGCAATTTGTATCTGTGTGTTCTAGTCCCTTCTGTCTGGAATCCCACATCCTCGGCGAAACCTTTTCAACTTCCCCAGGCAGAGCTGCCTGTTCTTCCCCGTTGCTTCTGTCCCATGTTTTTTCCTGATCATTCAGTTACATGACTGCCTCCCACATAGACTGGGAGTTCCTTGAAGGACATGACTTTGTTTATGTTTCATTTCTACTGCCCTGCAGAGAGGCCTAACATATAATGCACATTTGGTAAATATTTTTGAATTGAATTTATTATGTTGTATTCCTATTTTTGCACAGTTTAGCCACTTCTGATATTTAGCTGGGCAGCACCTATGCAGGTACACCTCGTGTTTATGGTATCAGCATCCATTCTAATCGGTTGGTGCCTGCCCTGAACCAGTTTTCAAAAGATTTTTTAAATCCCTTTGTTGTAATCATAGTGTATTTACAATAGTTTGTGTTCTGTTTCCTATAAATTAAAAAGAGTTTGTAAATATTATACCAGTGTTGCTGCATATTTTCACGTTCACTTTTTAAAATGCCTGCATCATGTTGTCTTAAGAAGATTCACCATAGTTCACCTAATCATTCTCTTATTGTTGGACACTTAGTTTATGTCCAAATTTATGTTCCCATAAATCTGAATTATTTTAATGCTTCAAAGGAAATATATGCCCGTTTCCTTAAAATAATAACAATGTTTCATAGTACATATTATAAAAAACCAAACCATGCTTTTGAAGCTCCTGCTATGTGAAAATGACTGTGACAAGCCTCAAAGAGAACAATAAAAATTCTGAATTGCAGTCCCTTCACTCAAGGATTTTGCTAGCACAGTGTTGAATTTGCCAATTAGTTTTCATGCTGATACCTTGAAGAAATATAGAGTACTCACTTAAAGCGCTCCTTTTTGTGAAAATTCAATCAATAAGTGAATTGCACAAATGACAGGAAAGGCCTTTGAGTAGTTATTCTTTCTTTCTCCCTTGCATAGACCTACTCGGGCCTCTTCTGTGTCACCGTCAACCCCTACAAGTGGCTGCCGGTGTACAACCCCGAGGTGGTGACGGCCTACCGAGGCAAGAAGCGCCAGGAGGCCCCGCCCCACATCTTCTCCATCTCCGACAACGCCT
>CAUYRT010091429.1:0-19317 GCA_963574885.1 Lepilemur ruficaudatus | reverse complement strand
AGCCAGGGCAGTCAGGCAAGAGAAAAATATTAAGGGTATCCAAAAATCACAAAGGAAGACAGCATAGAATGATTGAAATGAGGGGATGTGGTCACCTTGGGCATGGAAGGGGTAAGCAATGGATACTTCAAGTATTCAATTCGTTGGAATTTACTTCAAGGAAAGCAAGATGGGATGGATCGGTATTACTGCAATTGTTGTTGGTTGTAGAACAGACAGATTAGGGCATCTGTGGAAGTCAGGCTGGGCAAGTTTCTATTGTGCTAGCTGTCTGTTCCCACCTCCTTCCCCAGTCATTAGACACACAGCTAGGGTGTGCTGGCTCCATTCAAAACCAGCCAAAGGTGTGGAGTGGGTTTCATGTCTACAGTCAGGCCTGACAAAGGGAGACCAGAAATTCTCCAAGAAAATGGAATAAGCTTAGAGGCCAGAGGAAGGTGTCTCTCCAGAAATGAAGAATCAAGGTTCAAATATGAGGGAGAGCAAATGAGAATACTGATACTGTGGCACCTGGAGGCAAAAACTGAAGTCAGGGTCATAGGGCCAAGAGTCTGGAGCCAGGAACCAAGATCAAACAAAAGCAAGCCTGGCTAGTGTGGCGAGTTCAGAACTACTGTCTTTAGTGCCTGCTAAGGTGCAAAGTTCCCCTTACAGTCTAGCAGTGGTAAGGCATGTAGTGGTCCCCGGATCTGGGAGTTACAGTGGTGGTGTGAGCAAGCAGCTTGTGAGACCAACATCAGAGGTCTCAGCTTAGCTCCGACAAAAGTGCAGCTAATGGAGTCCACTAGAGGCTGCAAATGCTGGTGAGGCTGCAGTGCAGTGCCAGTGGCTCGCTACCAAGGAAACCATGTGGTTATCCCAGACCTTGTCTTGGGAAGACAGGGTGGTTCAGAGGTTCTCTGCGCAAAGGCCACTCTGATCACCGTTCAAAGTCTGATTCTTCTCCTCAATATCAGTGTAACTCAAGAAAGCAAGGGTTCTCACTGTACTAAAACTGACTCTGTTGGTGTGTGAAGTTAGACCAAGGAAATAGCATCTTCTGTACTATAACTTCTTTTACAGGGTAATAGAAGCCAGATTGCAAAGAGACAAAGTTTAGGACTCCTCAATTCAAAGTAATCATAAATAAGAAAGGTTTGACCAGCCACCAGAAGATTTGACAACTAGGCTTTGTGGGGAGAAGAGTGCAATGGCTCAGTGCAGCCCCCATGCGGACCCAGATCTCCAGGGGACATGAACATTCTAGAATGAAGAGGGCTGGGTTCTAATAGTAAAAGAGCTCATGGGATCCTGCTTCAAAAACATTGCAATAGGAGAAATAGACCTTTCCCTATCAACTGGGGAGACCTGGCATCGTGGATTCAACAATATGCAAGAAGTTGCCACCAGGAGTATCAGAAGCCAGGAGCAATTCAGCACCACCAATCGGGTGACTAGAGGACAGGATGGGAGACACGGTTCTGCTTATTTGGGGACCTAGGCTAACAGTTAATGCAAGAGATAAAGTCAGGAATCTAGAAGTGAGCAGAGATGATCGCAGTGGCAGTAGGGTGGACAACTGCTCCCCAGGCACCGGAAGTTAAGAGCTGTCTTGAGGGTGGCTGCAACAGAGTATCAACAGCTCAGGGGTCTTAACTAGTCACTAGAGCAATGGGCAAGGCAAACACCAGCTAAGAAGGTGCCCCCGATTGGGGCAAAGTGGAGCCCAGCTAAGGGAAGTCCATTCCACAAAAGGAAAGTGGGAGGCTCTCTGACGCCCAGAGCAGGACACCAAAGAGCAACCTTTTCCAGGTGGCAGTTCCCCGCCCCCCCTGCACTGCCCGCCCCCAGCTGTTGCCCTCACAGGCTGCAGCCTCTGCAGCCCCTCACCTGCCCCACCCCTGACCGGATAGGCCAAGCAGCTCCCAGCTCTTTCCCAATATCTGGGTAGAGCTATCGAGACAAAGGAAGAAGAGAAGTGGACACAGCAGGTCCTGGCTCTTGAGATCTGCAGATATGAGTTGCTTTTGCAATAGCCGTAGGTCATTGTGCAACTCACTGGTCTCTGGACTGCCGATTCCCGGACATCTGTAAAATACAGACAGTGATGATGCCACTCAACTCACAGGGCTGCCTCGAGGTGCAGGGACGGAAAGTGTCCCGCAAACTCTAAGTGGTAGATTTGCATAGTATTATGTGTATCCGTGGCAGGTTTCCAGAAGGCAGGTGGGGAGAAGAGTGAGTGAGTCACAAAGAGGAAAATTGCCCCACTCCTTGAAGGGAGTTCTCAGAAGGCCAGAGCCGGGCAGCTCAGGTTACAGGGCAGGCATAAATAGTGGGTGCCTGCCTGGCAAAAGCTAGTTTGCCTGGAGCTCCTGGGGCCCTAGCAGAAGCCACCTGTGAGTGTGTCCGTTCTTG
The DNA here is from genome assembly GCA_963574885.1 of Lepilemur ruficaudatus. Lineage (NCBI taxonomy): Eukaryota > Metazoa > Chordata > Mammalia > Primates > Lepilemuridae > Lepilemur > Lepilemur ruficaudatus. The sequence goes on along the minus strand of CAUYRT010091429.1, from coordinate 16,920 downwards.
CCTCTCATTTTCTTTTCCCTGTGTCCTGTGAATATCCCCCTGCCCATCTGGGCAGTTCATCCTGCTGGCGTGGAGGGGAGAGTGTGTGGCTGTTCTGGTCCAGGAGGCGTGGGCGTGGGAGGCGGGGAGCAGTGGGGTAACACGATGCTCCTCTGCCCCTCATTCTGGGCCTTGGCTCAGTGGGAGATTTGCTTTCTGAGCTGGGGCAGGGTGGAGGAGTGGGATGTGGCACCCGCCCAGACCCCAAGTGCCACTGTGTGGAAGCCTTGGGTGGGAAATGTGATTCCAACTCCTCTCTTGGCTCCTTCTCTGTCCCTGATTTCTTCAGAAACGACAGTGGGGGACAGAACAGGTGTTCACAGGCCTGAGTTCTAAACCCTCCTGGTGCCAACTGCCTGTGGCACACAAACAAGCCTGCTTCTCTCATGGCCTCAAGTCTATACTTAAAAAATATATTTCCTGGATTAGGTCTCTGATTTCCCAACCAATGTTCATAAAGTCTTACTCTGAAAGCTTAGCATAAACTGGACACTGCCCGGGTTGAGGGGGCCGGGGCTCTCCATCCACTGCCCCGGCTAAGACACCTCATCTGAATCCTGGGTCAAAAACCTGGGAGCCTGCTCTCTCCAAAACTCCCTCATGCTACAGTGGGTGGTGGTGCCTGCTGTGCCATCTCGAGCTGGTGGGCAGCGTGCCCATTGCCTTCCATTCTTCCCCGGAATCAGGCAGGGCCCCAGGGTCACTCTGGCCTGGGTTTGGCCCTTGGTGCTCACGACCGAGCCTCTGCCAGAACAGGGGCTGCGAGGCTGTGAGCTCACCTGGGTGTTTCTAGAGACTCCCAGGGTACCCGGAGAAGTGGTGAATTCAAAATTGAAAGAGGCTAATGCAAAATAGGGGTCGTCCACAGCCCGGAAGCACCAGTAGTTGGGAAGAGGGCACTTCTCTGGCCAGGAAGCCCCTCCCCTACCACCACCCCAGCAAGCCTGGGGACCCCCCTCTCCTTTGCACGGGGCCCTCCGGCTTCGTTCCCAGCATCTGCGATTCTGAGCAGCTCTTGTCACTCATAACTTTACAGTTTCTCTTTGAGAGGAAAGATGCCCGACACAGGGAGTGACCCAGGTCCTATACCCCCCCTGGCCTCAGTTCCTGTGAGGCTCTCAGATGGTAACTGGATGCCCGATTGGACAGTTTTTCTCACTTCCCCCAGAATTAGCCTTCCACCTCACTGAGCACTCCTGGCATGTCCCCTTCCTCCTCTTTTCCAAGCCCTCTCAGATGGTCTGGGAGGAACCACAGGTGTCTCAGTTTCTCTCCGGCTGCTAGTTTGCTATCTCTGATGCTCACCTTTCCCTTGGGTTCCCTCTGGGACTTTTCTCATGGAGACAGCATCTGGTCCGGCAATGGCAAATCACCCAGCAAACATGCAGCCGCACTCCCAGCTCGTGCTCAGGACGTCACTAAGACATCACTAAGCATTCAGGACTCTGGCTCGGTTTCAGATCAGCATTGTGGGCACCAGCGCTGGGCCGCGCAAGGCAGCAAGCGAGAAGAAACAGACTTGCCTTGTCCGAGCTAAGCCAACTGCTTGAATGGCACAGACAGAGAGATGAGGTCCAGGGAGGGGAGGGGTCCTGCCCGTAGGCAGTCATTGAATCCTTCCTGCTGTGACAGATAGCCTCAGTGAGGAATGCCACCTCCTAGCCACCACACCAAAGGTAGTGGCCCAGGGGAAGGCACAAGAAAGGACAACATGGGTCATTTGGGAATAGGGAGATGTTGCTGTCAACCTATACCAGAGTTCCAGCTGGGTAACTCATGCCCTCCAAGGCCAGACCATGTGCCCACCTTGTCATTAAACTGCTTTTGGAGTCCTGCTGGCTCAGAGCCCCACGGCAGGGAAGAGAGAAGGTGGGAATGGGAGCGTCTTCTGACCTCCAAGAACTGGGTGAAGCCCTAACCCATGTCCTTGAGCCAAGAGCATGTCCTTTCTCTCTCTAATCATGTCCCCAGGCCATGCTGCTCCTTCTCTCAGCGCTGGTCGTGCTCACACAGCCTCTTGGGTACCTGGAAGCAGAAATGAAGACCTACTCCCAGAGAACAGTGGCTAACGCCTGCACCCTGGTCATGTGTAGCTCCGTGGAGAATGGCCTGCCTGGTCGTGATGGACGGGATGGGAGAGAGGGCCCCCGGGGCGAGAAGGGGGATCCAGGTAGAGCGGGACCATGGGCTTGTCCTGGTGAGGAGGGTGGACATTGGGATTGTAACTGACCCGGCGGCTCCTGATGCTCTGCTATGGAAGGCTTGGAGATGGGCGTCCTCCTCCCAAGGGGGTAGGTTTCCCCCTGACATTCAGCCTGCACTGCTCCACCAGCTGGCAAAGGAATGGCTGTGCTGAGCCCCCTGTGCCTCCCTCCTTCACCCAACTGCCCCGACCTCTTCCTGGGATCCCGGGATCCCTCCCATCCCAGGAATAAGCAAATAGTAGATCAATTACTGATATTTGGGACCTTGTAGAATCTGTGTCAGCAGTTAGCAGTTATTCATTCTGATTAAACGATGCCTATGCAGGTTGTCAAATATTTTTAATATTTAATTAAACTACACTGAATGAAGCGTGGGAAAAGATGAGGTTCCATGACCCCAAACTCAGGCCTGATCAAAAGGATGTGCCCTAATACATTACAGGGGAAGAAAGGGAGCTCACATTTCTTTGTCCAGCCCTGCGCTTGGACATTCACTCGAGTGGTTCAATTAATCCACCCAAAAGTCTTACAAGGGGCATATTAATCTTTGACAGGTAAGAAAACGGTGATGCAGAGAGCTAAACAGCAATGCTTCTGAAAGGTGGGACAGACGCGAGCGTCCGCATCAGGCAGGTCTAGGCTCGACTGCTAGTTCCATCTGCACACCTGGGACCCTGGGGCAAGCCACTCAGTGACACTGAGTCTCAGTTTGCTTTTCTGCACACAGGAATAATAACTACCACCCGGAGACAAATAATTGAGCCAAAGGCTTTATTTTTTAACTGAATCTTCAGGACCAAGTTGCATCTTCCTGTTGTACCAAATAGGTGAATTCTCCTGAGGTTACCAGAGGTACTGATGAATAAGGGACTTGTCCCTGGAAAGACTGTCCCCCACCCAGGGGGAGAGGATCTGGGTTGGATTGGCAAGAAAGGAGAATTCAATTAACCAGCACCATGAACCAAGGGGCCACCAAAGCATGGGGCCAGGGCTTCAAAGGGATCAAAGAGGGTCCTTAACTTTCTGGAGCTGGCACTTTGTTTGAGGAGGAAGGAAGCTAATGACATTGAAGCTGGAAAGATTAAGCAACATCCCTAGGATTTGTGGGGTAGGGGTAGGTGAGTATCTGCCCCTTACTGGCAGACAGCAGCTCCTGATAGGAACGAGATGGGCCTTGGGGAGCACCGCCCAGGGGTGAGCTCAAAAGAGATACGGGATTTGCTGCACCAGTTCTGAGATCCCCAACTCACTCTGGCTCCCAGAGGGGCCCTGGATTGAATCCCAGGGGGCCTTTCCCACAGTGGCCCTCAGAGCTTGCTGCTTGGAGCGTGGCCGAGACCTCCCTCTCCTGTGCACGTGCCCACCCCGTGCACATCCCAGGCCTGGCTTTGGGTCCCCACTCAGAGGACCGCAAACAGGGATGAGGCTCCCCTCTGCCCTCAGTTTCAGTCACTCTGCCATTACGGCCTTGGGAATGTCCTGGGGAGGTTGGGGCATCCTGACCCTGGTAGGTCTGTGGGGCCAAAGTCTGCACTTGTGACAACCATCCCTGCAGATGTCGAAGCACATGGTCCCCAGAACCTGCTAAAAGGAAAATGTGGGCCTGAGAGAAGAGACCCTTGAGCAGGGGTGGAGGGCGGAGCTGGGGTCAGGGGGGTGATGCCCCAGACATGCCATGGAGGGCAAACAAGACCCAGATCCTGCCTTTGGGGGGACAACTCCTTACTCCTCAGCACCCCTCGCATTCCTGCCCAGACAGAGCCAGCAGCAGGGGTGCTCACCTTGCTCGGATAAAGCCCCACACCTCATGGCAGCCCGCAGCCCAGCAGGACCGTTCCCCACCCCTGCCTGCCCCTCTGACCTCAGGGCCCCCACTCGGCTCCAACGCGCTAGTTCTTGCGGGTCCCTGACCACACTGGGACCTCCCTCCCCAGAGCCTCGTCATTTGTTCTCACGGACATCCCTGGGCCTCCTTCCTCACCTCCTTCGGGCTTTGCTTTCAGACCACCTTCTCGGTGAGGCATCCCCTGCCACCCTCCTTAAAACAGACCTCACCGCCCAGCATGTCCTGTGCTTTATTTTTTCTCAGTGGCACTCAGCATTGTCAAATACATCATGTGTTGTACATTTGAATTTCCTATCATCTGTTTCTGTGCAGTAGAGTTGAGGCTCCAGGAAGGAGGGATTTCCTATCTGCTTTGTTTACTACTTTATCCCCAGCATTTAGGACAGTGCCTGGTAGGTAGAAGCGCAACACATATTTGTGGAATGAATGAATGAATGACTGCAAGATGGAAGGACAGAGGAATTTCAGTAGCCAAGGTGGCCAAAATGCTGGGCCATAAAGCTTTGCTTCAGGTGATACTAGGGTCCAGGGTTAGGTCTCTGGGGACACTAGAATACACAATGAGTGCTTTGGAAGGCAGGGTTCTGCCACTGAGGATGGCCGCAGAGCTCTCATGGCCTTGATGGTTTGTGCACCAAGAATGGGCAACCTGTAATGCTCCCTTCTAGAGAGTGACTTTTTTCCTTTGGCCCATCTGCTTGCTGCCAGCATGGCCAAGGTGAAGTCCACACGAGGCTCAGCCTGTAGGTGTGGAAAGTGCTTCCATTTCATCTCTAGTAGCTATTGTAAACAGCAGCGGGACACAAGCCCTGGTGTTCCACTGGGTGTGAATGGAACTCAGATGTCTCCAGGTGGTGGTGCTGCTGGGATATGCCAGCACAGAACCTGCTACCCACCCAGCAAATTCACAGTCACCCCCACCACAACCACAGTCTTGACTCAGGAAGGCCTGGCCTCTCCTGTCATGAGAGCATGGTTCCCAAGTCTGAAATGTCACCTCCCCTCTGTAAGTAGCTCTAAATTCTCCTCACCCTTCAAGTCCCACTTTCTCCTTGAGGAAGACTGCTCCGAGTGTGTGAGCGCGTGCTGGGGTTGAGGTGCTGTGATGAGACGAGGAACATCTCACGCATTGTCTTCCTCACCTGTGACCCTGCCTCACAGTTTATCATGAGTCCTTTGTAGAGCAGGACCTGAGGCTGCCACTTGCATCCGGCCTGTTGCTAAGCATAGAGTGGATGCTGCAGAGATGGGCTAGTGGTGAACAAATGAGTGAGCAAATGAACAAATAACTGAATGCACAAGTTAACACCCACTGTCTGGTTTCCTTTCTGATACAAATGTTGGCTCCCCTGATATATATAAGGGGAAATCAGGAAGTCTGTGATCACAGGTAAGTGCTGGCAGGTTGTCTGCTGTCAAGACTGTGGCTCTGGGGCTGGGAAGCAGCACTGCATGGAAAGACAGACAGGGCTTGGCTCACATCCTCCTCTGACTCGGGAAAGGCTGTTTCCTCCCTGTGAAACAGGTGTGCCGACACCCTTTCCTGCATCCCCGCTGGACCAGAGTGTATGAAGGCGGAACTTGCACGCTCTGCAGGACCCTGAAGGAATGCCAGGGACCCAACCCTGCAGGCAGCTGGTTCCTCCAGGGCTAGGGTCAGGTTTTTGTCAATTTCTTCTGCTGCTACAGGTTTGCCAGGAGCTGTAGGGCAAGCAGGGATGCCTGGACCAGCTGGCGCAATTGGGCCCAAAGGGGACAATGGGTCTGCTGGAGAACCCGGACCAAAGGGAGACCCTGGACCATATGGTGAGCAACTGGGCATGGCATTCCAATGTCTCTGGGTGGCACTGCTGCGAGGTTATGCCAGTAGGCAGGCACAGAGCCATCCCAGGAAGCACTGGGCACTGGGTTATTTCAGGACAGACGGGGCCTACTGTTGGACAGAATGACAATGCCACCTCTCGAACCCTCACCTAATTATGCACCCCCCTGCCAGGAGGATTCAGTGTCACTGATTGGCTTGGTCCTTTTCCTCAGGACCTCCAGGACTTCCAGGTGTGCCTGGTCCAGCTGGAACAGAAGGTGTCCAGGGGAGGCAGGGGAATATAGGTCCTCAAGGCAAACCAGGCCCAAAAGGAGAGGCTGGGCCCAAAGGTAGGTGGACAGTGTGGCTAGTCTGAGAGTGGGGAGGGAGAAATGACAATGGCATCCATGATGTGACCTGAGGCATGCTCAGAGTGCCAGGAAGAGCCCAGACCATTAACGCTGTGGAGGCCTTGCCATGCAGCCCTCCCCTACACCCCCATGTTTACAGTTTTCTCCTTTTACTGTCCACAGAGGAACCCCAGGCAGCAAGGAGCAATCTCACCACTTCTCTCTCTGACCTTGGAGTTGTGGGTTAAAAGCTGCACTACTGAGAAAATGATCCCTGCTGAACACATTGTCAGCAGCGTTTATCCCTGTGTGTTCCTTCCCCAGGAGAAGTAGGCGCCCCGGGCATGCAGGGCTCTGCAGGGACAAGAGGCCCCACAGGCCCTAAGGGAGAGAGAGGTGCCCCTGGTGAGCGTGGAGCCCCCGGGAACGCCGGGGCAGCAGGTGGGTGATAGCAAGAGCCGGTGCAGGGCTGGATCCAGTTCTCCTGTGCCCACTTGGGGCTATCAATGCCCACCCCCTCCCTGTGCACCTGTAAAGTCAGAGCTGGCATTGCAGGGCAATGGGGCAGTGCATACATAAGGAAGGTGAATTTGGGGGTTCTGGGGACTGTTTGCATCCAGGAAGAGTGCAGTGCTAAGCAATGAGGACATCCATATACAGGGAAGGTTATTTGTTGGATGATGGGGACAGTTGTACTCAGGGGGTGCCAATTGCTACGGGATAGGGAGGGTCGGTGTCCAGCGGGGATGTGGCTGGGCTCTGGCAACAGGCTGTCTGCGGGGAGAATGTATTGCTGGGTAAGCAGGACAGTCTGTGTCAGGGAAGGTGACAATGCTGGAAAACGGGTACATAGCTGAGCCAGCCTGCTTTGACCCCAGGGCCTGCTGGAGCTGTTGGTGCGCAGGGAGCTCCAGGTGCCAGGGGACCCCCGGGACTGAAGGGGGACAGAGGTGTTCCTGGAGACAGAGGAGCCAAGGGAGAAAGTGGCCTTCCAGGTAAGGTGGCAGGTCCTGGCCCTGGGAACCCCCACTAGGGCGTGGCTGGGAGGAGAGGAGGCCTCTTTAGCCCAGGACAGCCCATGCTCTGGGATGTGTGCCCCATTGACGACAGGTGGAGAAGGAACTCAGGAGAGGCTGCCAGGCTGGAAGGCAGGAGTGTTAGGTTCTGGTCTTGGCCACCTAGTACTCACGGCAAGGCCTGGGCACTTTCTCCATCTGACCATTTGGAAAACTGCAGCTGCCTTCCCAATGCAGAGACAGTTTTAATCATCAAAGAATCTAACGGATGGGAAACACAAGAGGAATGTGTATTCTTGCTCCACACCCGCCCCCCGCAAATGGAGATGCCATTATATTCTTAGAATTTGGAGTCAAAATGTCATCTGGTTTGGTGTCAGTGAGGTATAGAGACGAATTTGTCCATAGCAGACCCTGAGACCTCCCTGCACAGCAGGGGCCAACTGTGCCAGCAGATGTGGGCTTGCTGGGGGCCACCCCAAGGGTGCCTGTAGCTGGACACATTCCCTTGAGGCCTGGACTCCGAGCTCTTCCTAGGCTGTCTGGACAGGTCTTCACTCAGCCTTTTCTGTCCCCTGCAGATGCCGCTGCTCTGAGGCAGCAGGTGGAGGCCTTACAGGGACAGCTGCAACACCTCCAGATCACTTTCTCTCAGTATAAGAAAGGTGAGTTCCTGGGTCTGAACCTGGGCCAGGCACTGACATTGGGTCCTCGCCTGGATTTGGGCCTTGGTTTGGGATTGGGCTGGGGCTGGATCTTTGGCCAGGCCTGAGGCTGAGCCTGGCCCTGGGACTAGGACGGGAACAAGCTGGGACTGGTCCTGGATGTAGATCCAAAGGGCAAGGAGGAGGGTGCGGCCCACATCACCAGTTCAGCAGCATGGCAGAAGCAAGGCTGAGGCTACTAGGCTCCGGAACACCCTGCAACCTCTGTGCCACCTGTGCCCAAGACAGACTGATGCCCTGAGTCCAGTGCAAATTCAGCAAGAGCCTCACTCCCACCTATACTGTGCTGGTCCCTGGGGCAGGCAAGGGGACACTCAATATGAGCTGCATTTCTTACCTCTGTGGGGCCAGGTGTGGAAGTGCCCAGTGACATTGCCACACAGCCAGGACAGCACAGAATCCAGGTCCTTTCCTGGGACCTGGGGCTGGGATACTGCTCTGGGAGTACAGGACAGGTGGGGGCCAGGCCTTGGTGTGTGGCCAGTGAATATCCCACCTTAGACATGCTCTTGGGTCAAGAGGCAGGCTGCCTCTGGGCTCCAGTGCTGGGCTCGGCCTGCAGCTCCTCGGGTGTTCAGAGCAGAGATTCTGCCCTAACCCTGGATCCCTGAGGAATCAGAGGCTTCTAGGAGCACATGCGTGAGTCCGCCTCCATCCCCAGCTGCCCCTGCTCCTTTGCCTTTCCTGACATCACCTGTGAGTAACAGCCTTCGGGCAAATCTCACTGAGTCAAAAAGGAAAGTTTTCTGAAGGAGCATAAAGGGGCCTCACTGGATAAGACATAGGTAGGGTTGGCTCCTAAGTACCTACACTCAGACACGAGAGTGTCAAGCATTTGGTGTATCTCCCTCTCTCCATGGACATATTTGCATATGCACTCACTGGCTCATAGGCACGCCACTGCAAACACAAAGAACACATGCAAGTGCACCTGCCACGTGCGTACTTAAATGCCACCACTCTCTCCGTGCCCATCTACATACACGAGCTCATATCTACAGGCACGCACGAATATGCACACACACTTAGATGGACGCTAAGTACTCCCAGGGGCTTTTGAATGCAGGCACAGGCGTATCCATGTGTCCACATGCATATTTACCTAGGTGCATGCAACATAAACCCAGGAATGGCACATGAACTCTTGTGCCAACCTTGCCCGGGGCCACTCTGCATGCCCTCCTGAGCCCATGGAGAACCTTCCCCCTGAGCCCTTGTTGAAGGTGCTCAGAAGTGAAGGACAGTGGGTCAGGGTGTAGCCTGGACTCTGGGCAGCCGAACAAGGCCAGGGGGACGGCCCTTTCTGGAGTCTGAGGGTTCAATGTCCTTTGCAGATTTCCATGCTTAGGCCCAGAAGCCACAGGGATGGAGAAAATTGGAATACAAAGAGATATTTGACATGTCACACCGGTGATACTTTTGTGAAGTGAGCCTTCCCTTTAGAGAGGAGGAATTGGAAATCCTGACAAGGGAAGTGACTTTCTCTTGCCCACCCAGACAGTTATTGCCAGGGTGGGTCTGAATGCCAGGTCTTCTGATTCCCATCCAGGGCTCTCCCCAGCACAAACCCCACGCACACGTGTCCCTTTCACATGCCCTCCTCCCCTCCCCCTGCACCAGCCCGTCTGGCTGGGGCATCACCAACGTGCATGCCAATAGGCTTTGAGCAGAAATGAGCACATGACAGCTCTCAGACACCCCACCCTACCCTCTTCTCTTCCCCCAGCCCATCACACAGCACAGACCCTGTCTGACAACCCCACGTCCCCTGCTGTTTATGCTGGGATGACAGTGGGCTGGCTGCATTGTGTTTTCTGTATTCTCAGAAACTGGCCCGACTACATGGTAATCAAACTGAGAAAAGTTGTTTAATTCTACATGGTAATTGAAAAATTGATTCTGGCATACACTTTGAACTGAAATAGAAATAGAAATGTCTGAGCTTTGGTGTCAGACAGTGAGGTTTCATCCCTAACTGCATATTTGATGGTTGCATGACTTTGGGCCTCTTATTTAACCTCTGTGAGCTCTAGTGCTCTCATCTGTAAATGCAGAACAATGGTACGCCGTATAGGGGAGCTGGGGCTGCTCTGGAACTGAGTGTCTCACTCGCATTCTCTTTGGTGCCCTGATACCCGCCGAATGGGGGGGTCTGGGAAGTGCAGCACAGAGGTCTCTGAGCCACTGAGCTCTGGCCAGGTGCTGCCACAACCCCAACCAGACTCTCCTCTTTTCCTAGTCGAGCTCTTTCCCAATGGCCGAAGTGTAGGGGAGAAGATCTTCAAGACCGTAGGCCTGGAAAAGCCTTTTGAGGATGCGCAGCAGGTGTGCGTACAGGCCGGCGGACAGCTGGCATCCCCGCGCTCTGCGGCTGAGAATGCCGCCTTGCAACAGCTGGTCACAGACCAGAACAAGGCTGCTTTCCTGAGCATGACTGACACCAAGACAGAGGGCAAGTTCACCTACCCCACAGGGGAGCCCCTGGTCTATTCCAACTGGGCCCCAGGGGAGCCCAACAATGACGGAGGGGCAGAGAACTGTGTGGAGATCTTCACCAACGGCAAGTGGAACGACAAGGCTTGTGCAGAGCAGCGCCTCGTCATCTGCGAGTTCTGAGCCACCTGGGGTGGGTGGGGCGGTGCTTGGCCCAGGAGGCTGGCTAGTCAGTCAGTGCCCAGACCAGAGTGCTGCCAACATCCTAATAAAAAGGTGACCGCCTCTGCTGGCCAGGGCTTCTCTACGGAACGCAACCAAAAGGTAGGGCTACTGCAGAACACCTCTCAAAGTAAGATATGAGAGTGTCTTCACACACTGGAAGACCTGCCAGGGGAAGAAGGGGCCAGCTGCAAGGGCTTTTATCCCCTGAAAGGGATAAAAGTAGATGTCCAGTGACATTCGTGTCCCCAAATCCAATGACTGCTTTTCAGCTCTCCTTCTCAAACTATCAGCTGCATTCCACCCCGGTGATCACTTCCTCCTCTTTTAAACACTTCCTCCTCTCAGCTTCCAGGACCCCGCTCTTGCCTGCTTTGACTCTTACCTTATGGCGGCTCCTCATTGGTCCCTTTTGCTTGTCCCTCTTCCTCTACTTGACCACTTAATGGCAACTGCCCAAGCCTCAACTCTTGGTTCTCTTCTCTCCTTATGCTCAGTCCAGAGATGAGCTCATCCTGTCCTCTGACTTCAAATTCCTTCTACAGGCTTATGGCTTCCACGTGTATACCCCTGTTCAGGACTCTCACTGAACCCAGACTCCTCTAGCCAATGCAGGCTACAGCCCCAGGACTGGGGGGCCTCCATGGATGCCTGCTGCTTCAAGATCTGAGCTGAGGAAGCCGCACAGTATGTCAGGGTGACCTAGCAGGGAACGTCTGCCTCCCCAGCCAGACTGCATGAGACTCTTCCTCATCCCTGCACTGCCCAGGATCTATCTCCATCCCTGTCAATATAACTGCCTCTTGGCTCATGGGGGGAGTATCAGCTGCACAATTCTAAAGCCATCTGAAATCTCAGGGAACTTTGAAGCAAAGGGTGTCTGACCAAACTCCAATTTACCTCCAACCCTCCTCTTGCCTGGTGGTTCCAGCTATGTTCTTTCCCCACTCTGCCTCAGAGATAATCTAGTTATATCCTCTTTCTCATTTTCCACATATGGAAACCAGGGCACAGTGTGTGTGTTGGGGGAACTGGTACAGGGACACAAGGCATGTCAGTGTTAGAGATGGGTCATGAATAAGGTCATTCTGACCTTGAAGCTTATCCTTTTGGCCTGTAAAAATACAGAGAACCCTGTATATTTAGTTGATTTTATTGAAACACTTGTAAAAATGATTTACACGACACTTGCATTCAAAAAATGGCAATGGCACCTAGATGAACCACAGCCCCACAAGAGAGGTAAACGAATACTCCCTCTCCTACAGGAAACCAGCCACTCTCCCCTTTGTTCACAGGGACCAGGGGTACTGTTCTTCCTGGAGGAGACTCCTCCAAACCCCACCTCTCTTCCCAGCTCTTCTGCAGGGACATTTCTTACATAGGACAGCATATCTATAAAACCAAAGCTATACTTCAGACAGCATGCAGTCCAGGCTGTCTGCTAAGATCATTCTCTGTTACTAAGAAAAAAAAAAAATCCCCAATTCCTGACAGCTTCTGAAATACAAGCCAATTACACAATAATTGACAAACAGCTCTCTAGTACAGAGGCCACACCCGGACACACTCATTGAGGGAGCTTAAAAAGGCTTTCTTTCTAAAATTGCAAGTAAGAGAAAACAAATGGACCCAGTTTAAGCCACAGAGAAGCATTTTTTTTTTTTTTACTAAGAATAGAGATTTCTGAATGGGCTCAAAAAGGAGTAGGGGAGCACAGACAATGCCATGCCACCTCCATGGCTCTGCTTCTGTCTGGGCATCTTTGCCTCTTTCCCTCCTTTGCACACCAGCTTTCTCTGCTTCCTGGTCTCTTGATTGCCCAAGCATAGGGAATCATGTCATGGAGACTTCTGCACAGAGATCAGAAACTCTCACCTAATATCAATTAGAAACTCCTGTGGAAATAAGTCCACCTGTCTCAGATGCCCACCCTTGGTCCAACCAACTAAATTTGGGAGGTGGGACCACACAGCACAATGTGGTCACCAGGATCCATGCAAGGTCATGGTGGTCTGGGCAGACCCTCTAAAAGCAAGCATTACCCACTCCAATACTTTTTTTTTTTTTTTGAGACAGCGTCCCACTCTGTTGCCTGGGCTAGAGTGCCGTGGCATCAGCCTCGCTCACAGCAACCTCAAACTCCTGGGCTCAAGCAATCCTCCTGCCTCAGCCTCCCAAGTAGCTGGGACTACAGGCATGCGCCACCATGCCTGGCTAATTTTTTCTATATATATATTTTTAGTTGGCCAATTAATTTCTTTATATTTTTTAGTAGAGACGGGGTCTTGCTCTTGCTCAGGCTGGTTTCGAACTCCTGACCTTGAGCGATCCTCGCGCTTCGGCCTCCCAGAGTGCTAGGATTACAGGCGTGAGCCACCATGCCCGGCCCCCACCCCAATTCTTAAGCTAAGCCTACTTATTGACAAGGGGGAGGAATGAGTGGCAGAACCAGGTGAAGAGAAAAAAATATCCTGTGGTGTTGAAGGCCTGGAATGTTGAGACCCCAAACACCAAGAAGAACCTTCAGATCTGCCAACACCGTGGGGTACAGGGGTCTGGTTGCTCCCCAGCGCAGAGAACAAGTGCAGACACAGCCTGATTAAAGTAGAGGACCAAAGCAACTATTTCATCACTTCAGGTCCTGACTCCTAGTCCTGAGCACAGAGGCCTCTCCTGCACTGATGTGCATGGGTGAAGGTCTAGACAGGTCTCGGTGTCTGCCCCACCTCAGCCATAGTAGCCAGGGTCCCTTGTTTAGTAGTCTAGGTCTCAAGTGAAGCCAGGATGGGTGACTCTCACACTTTCAGGAGATGTTATGACCCTCACAATGCCAGGTGACCTCATGGCAGCAGGCTGAAACCCATCCACATCTGGAAGAGGAAACTTTCATAGCAGTTTCCTAGGAAAGCCCCTTTTTAATAGTGTATTCTCAAGTCACTTCTTGGTTTCCAACCTCTGTTGCCAAACCAACCACATCCCATGACGAGCAGCCAGTGGGGAGCCCTCTGATGTTCGCTTTTCCAGGACCCTATCTTTGTTCTGAATCTTCTGGCTGCACAACATTGACAACTGAGTTGTTTAAGTTTAGAGCATTCTCAACCACTGTCACCTTCCGGATGTTCACTTTAATCCAAGTTTAATGATGTGCTCGACCTTTTTAAGTTACCTATGTTTTATATACTAGAGCAAAGAAACTTGATATCTATTAGTGGAAATACAATATTAATTTATATGTCAAATATCTGTCCAGGCACTGGACACAGAGATGGAAATGGCTAGTCGTGCCCTCATAGGTCCTGCAGCCCTGCCCTTCCCTAACATTACAGAGAAGTAAGCGGTAGAATTGTGCCCCAGCAACGGACAAGAGCGGTGCTCGACCAGTGGATACAGAATGAATGGATGGATTATAAAAGCTTTTAACCAGGAGAAGAGAGGAGAGCCATCTCCTTGTGCGGATCACCAAGCCACTCAGAGACCAAGACCCTTTTTATTACTGTCCACTCTAGTTGTCTGTGACGATTAGGCCTGTGTATGGGTGAGAGCAGACATCTTATGGTAGGTTTTACTGTTTTTCACCAGTATTTGGATGAGGGACCTTTTGAAAGCAGGCATGAACCTGTGCTGTGGGTCATTTCTGGGTGGAAGCAGACAAGGGCACACTTGGACCCTGAGTGATACTGGGGGCTGTTACTGCAGCAGCCACAGCCCATCTTTACTGGGTACATTTAGAATATTACCGTGTTTGACTTCCATTTACTCAAGAGCCTGTGGGCTCTCTAAGACTGCCCGGCTGGAACACCTCTGGGCCACAGAAAGGGACTTTTGAGGGCCTTGCCTGAGCAAACTGGTACTTTTTAAAGTCCTTTTTGTAGGGCTGAATAAAGTGTTTTTAAGATCTCCAGGCCCTTTGATCCGAGGAAATTGCGGTGACCTCACTGCCAGTCCTTCTGCATATTTATTTTTTAATTCCCTTAATACTTCATTTCAGGTGTAAGTGGCTGGGGCCAGGCCAGGACCGAATGCTCAGATGGCAACTTCAGGCCAAGCAAATACGTTCTGAGACCAGAGGGACGGATGAGGGCAGGAAGGGGAGGAAACAGGTGGTGGGTTTTGGGTAAGCCTGGGTTGCTTGGCCGCCGGCTGGAGAGACAGCCTGAGAGAACAGAAAGAGGGATGGAAATCGTCCAAAGAATCCAGAAACTCACTGCATTCCCTATAAAATGCTCACAGAAAAAAAAAAAAAGGAAGAAAGAAAAAATGATTGAAGCTGTGAAGACTTCATAAAGTGATTCTGAAGCTCTTATGAAAGAATGAATCCAGGAAGAGTCAAGAAAATTGCTTAAATTAACATAATATAATTAAAATGGACTAAATACTGTATTACTGACATAGGAATAGACAGAATAATGAAAAAGAACAGGAAGTCTAAAAATGAGCTCAAGTATGTATCCATACACATATATATCATATATGCACAATAAAAATAGAATACCAAAATTATAGGAAGACAATGACTTGTCAATTAATAATGCTGAGTTAAATGGTTAAGTATTTAAAAGAAAAGTGAAATTAGATTCTTTTTTTTTTTTTTAACGAAACAGGGTCTTGGCCGGGCACGGTGGCTCACGCCTGTAATCCTAGCACTCTGGGAGGTCGAGGCGGGCAGATCGCTCAAGGTCAGGAGTTTGAAACTAGCCTAAGCAAGAGTGAGACGCCATCTCTACTAAAAATAGAGATTAATTGGCCAACTAAAAAAAAATATATATATATAAAATTAGCCAGGCATGGTGGCACATGCCTGTAGTCCCAGCTACTGGGGAGGCTGAGGCTGAAGGATCGCTTGAACCCAGGACTTTGAGGTTGCTGTGAGCTAGGCTGACACCACAGCACTATAGCCCGGTCAACAGAGTGAGACTCTGGCTCAAAAAAAAAAAAAAAAAAAACAAAAAAAACCCCAAAAAAACCTAACTTATTTGCATATCCTACTCCATGGGATCCGATGTAAAAAACTAGTCATGCATGCCTGTTGGGTCAAAGCCTGGGGCAGACACCAGACAGGATCTCTGCAGGCAGAAGACCAGTAGGCCCTGGATCCCGTCCTGCATGTCCAAGGCTCTGTCTCAGAGGAGGGACCCTGCTTCCCTTGCTGCCTGCTACTTTAGATGGAAAAAGTGTTCCAGTGACCTAGTGGGCAGGGGATTAACTCCGGGGGATTGGGTATCAGATAGCTTGAATTCAGGTGCTAGCTGTTTAGAGGGATGCTGAGAAACGTCAGCAACCCAGAGCCTGAAGACATGCAGGTTCCAGGTCTTGAGGGAAACTGACTTGGGTGTAGCCCTGTCCCTGGGAGACCTGGGAGATGGGACCTCCAGCCCCAGGTCATTCCCAGGCAACACATCAAATTCTGAGAGATTCTTGTCCTAGCAGACATTGATACTGCTGATTCCTTAACTGAGTTTTTAAATGTTTCTAATTCTTAAAAGATAAGATAGTAATTTCCATTTTATTAACAAGTCTAGCCCTTCATGAGCTTAGGGGAGACTTTTTTAAAATTGTAAAAATATTACATCATAAGAAAGTAAAAATTCAAACAGTGTAGATAAGTAGCAGATAAAAAAAATCAAAGATGTTGATCTAAAAGAGATAAATATTCACATTCTTGTAATGCTCAAATAGGTGTTTAATTAATTAAATGAATAAACATTTGTTGAACACATATTAACCAGACACTGTACATGTGCTGGTGGTGCTAAGATGGAGGTGCTCATGCGGAGCTCACGTGTGTGCGTGTGTGTGCGTGTGCATGTGTGCATGTGTACGTGTGCGCGCATGTGCGTGTGCATGCGTGTGTGTGTGCGTGTACATGTGTGCATGTGCACGTGTGCGTGCGTGTGTGTGCGTGTGTACATATGCACGCATGTGCGTGTGCATGCGCGTGTGCGTGCGTGTGCGTGTGTGCGTGTGCATGTGTGCATGTGCACGTGTGCGTGCGTGTGTGTGCGTGTGTACGTATGCACGCATGTGCGTGTGCATGCGTGTGTGCGTGCGTGCCCTGGCCCAGACTGCAAGTCCATCCCTCCCCTTCCTTCCCGCAACACGGGACATCCCATGTCTCCAGCTCCTTCTCCGCCTCCCACTGTCAAGATCCTGGGGGAGCTATGCTGTCCTCAGGCCCTTGCAGGCAGCCCCGAGAGAATGTTCCGGGGCTCTGCAATGATGCGGTGCATGGACACTGGTGCCTTCCTGCTCCGGCTGCACCACCCTGTGCCTGGCGCACG
>CAUYRT010091426.1:0-21172 GCA_963574885.1 Lepilemur ruficaudatus | reverse complement strand
ATTGCTGTGCGTGGACATGCTCATTTGGGGTCACGTTGCGTTCTTTGTTTATCTGAGTTAATTCTGCCCGCGTGGCCTGGTACCTGCATCAGTCTCAGCTGGCATCTGAGCTGTCAGTTTCCTTGGGATGTGTCTGCCATCCGTCCTCGGAGTGCAGTGACCAGCAAAGGGCTGGCACCCGGCAGTGGGAGTGCCCAGGAGACAAGGACCCTGAGGCAGAAAGGGGACACGCACACAGAAGTTTGGCTGTGTGTCCAGAAGGGTGGCTTTGGCCGTCAACACCTGCAGGGCAGAGGCCAGAGCCCAAAGGGAGGCCTGTCGCCCCTGTGGCGGGTCCCGGTCCTCCGCCTCTGCCCTTGGCTGGGCGTGGGCGGCTCCAGCCCCAGAGGGTCTGCTCAGGCCCTGCCCACACACCGGATGTTGACAAGGGCCCAGCTCCAGCGCCGGCGCTAATGGATGGTCTCAGCGCTTTTAAAATAATGACGGTGGGGCGTGGGCTGTGGGCGGTGACATCACTTTCCTGCAATTCTGGGTCAGTTCCTGCTGCTTCTCCCTGCATCTCTGAATGACCGACATAAATCCACTGGTTGGGGACGTGTCCTGCAAGCCTTCTGACATGTTCACATGCCCATCCCGGGATGTGGTCAGCAAAGCAATGGCTTTGGAGTGAGTCAGGGTCCTGGGTTCAGGATTTTGCCACCGGCGAGCCGCATGAACTCGGACTCACAGCTTAATTTATTTCCCCAGACCTGGTGGGAGTGACCCTTGGCTTTGTAAGGAATGGTCAGGATGGACGGGGATCGTCTATCAGAGCCACCGTCTCGGGCATTTTGGGCTGCAATCGCAAAGTACCATGGACGCCATGACTGACTTATGAACAGCAGAATTGTTCCTCACAGCTCCGGAGACTGGCGAGTCTGAGGTCAGACTCCAGCGTGGCCAGGCTGCGGGGAGGGCTCTCTCCTGGGCTGCAGATGGCCATTGTCTGGTGGTCCCCTCACGCTGGACAGCAGAGAGCCGGGGTCTCTGGCAAGGGCACTGGTCCCGTTCGCGGGGGCTCTGCCCTCCTGAGCCAGCTGCCTGTCGAAGGCCCCCCCTCCTAACACCATCACCTTGGTGTCAGGAGTCGGGTTTTGGCGGAGGGCACTGCCAGCTGGCCATGCTGTGTGCTCTCGGGTGGCCCAAGTCCCAGGGAGCAGCCTCTTCTGGGCACTCACGAGGAGCCACGAGGCCTCCAGGTCCCAGCTGTTCCCCTCCGGCGTGTTCTCACCGTGGCCCGGGCTTGCTGCGTCGGGGGAAGGTTTCTCTCTTTAGAATAATTTCGGCTTTGAGTGTCACTGTTTTAACAGCCCTTGAATTCCCAAATACGTAAATGGCAAGAAAGGGCCATCCCTGCGTCACAGATCAGGGTTAGGGAGACTCAAGTGGGGCGTTTCCTTCCCTCCCACCGTGATTTTTCCTGGAAGGGAACCTCACGGGTGAGGAGTTGTACCTTCTCCGTGAGCGAACGTGGCCGGCACTGTCCACGCTTCCGTGGAGAGCCAGCGTTCCGTGTGCGTTCGCGCCTGGTTCCTGCAGGAAGGGGAAGTGGGGCAGGCAGCTGTTCCCTGCTGTGATGCAGACCCTCCCTGGAGATGCTGAGAGCACGGCCACCTGTGCGCTGGGTCTGTCCTCCTCCTCGCTGGCAGTGGGTTGGGGTGGCGAGTGGACCCATGACAGGTGCCGGGAGGCAGGGAGCAGAGGGAGGTGGCTAAGCCTTTGGCCTCCGAAGTGAGACCCAGGCTCACGTCCTGGCCCAGCCACCGACGGGTTGTGTGGTTTTTAACAAGTGTCTTAACCTCGTGGAGCTTCCATTTTGTGACTGTAAAGTGGGGGACAGTCACAGCCACTGCCACTTTTGTCCCCATGAAGGCAAAGTGAGATGAAGCACACGCTTATCACTGCAGCTGGCACAGCGTTAGAACCTGGATCATGGTAGCTCTTGTTACTGGTGCAGAGAAGAAGGGAGACCCCAAGTATGGTGCCTGCACCACCGCGGTGGCCGTGGGCCTCGCCGGGCCTGGCCAGGGTGAGGGGACTAGCACAGGGGCTGCTGACTCCCTGTGCAGGGCAGGGGCTCTTGAAGCAGGGAGACAGTGTTGAGTGTTCGCAGCCCTTTCGTGGGAATGAAGCTCTTTGCAAGTGCACTGGGTACAGACCTTGTGTGGAAGAGCTGCTGAGCGTCACTGTTCCCTGCGGATATTCCCAGAGCCCTAAGGAAGAGGGTGACCTGCTCCTGCCCGGGGCCACTCTGCATTTCCTCAGGTCAGGAGGCCAGAGCTGCCGCCTTGCCTCCCCTGCCCAGTGCAGAGGTTGGATGGCCCGGAAAGACGGTGGGTGTAACCAGGGTCACGCCCTCCCCTGGGGCCACGGGGTGGCCGGTCCTGTCCACCCACATACAAGGAGGTCATAGGGACGGCATTTTGCCATGGGAGGAGTGTGCGTACTGCAGAAGGCCGTGGTGACACATGTGGCCGTCAAGTGACCAGGCAGGAGTGCTGTTCCGCTGCTAGAAGCGTGGAAAGTGCTCTGTTCAGTTTTGACTCAAAGTTTTAGGCATTAGATTAGGACATGCCAAATCAAGAAGGTTTAATTTTAGAATTTATTATAGAAAAAAAAAAACCAGAGAAGACTCTTACAAGAAGCAAAATATTGTAATGGAAGGTGCCCTGGGTTGGAAGACAAGGTGGTGAAGGAGCAGGTGCAGGTGTAGGTGATGGTGCAGGTGCAGATGAAGGTGTAGGTGATGGTGCAGGTGTAGGTGATGGTGCAGGTGTAGGTGATGATGCAGGTGTAGGTGATGATGCAGGTGTAGGTGATGGTGCAGGTGTAGGTGATGGTGCAGGTGTAGATGATGGTGCAGGTGTAGGTGATGGTGCAGGTGTAGGTGATGGTGCAGGTGTAGGTGATGGTGCAGGTGTAGGTGATGGTGCAGGTGTAGGTGATGGTGCAGGTGCAGATGAAGGTGTAGGTGATGGTGCAGGTGTAGGTGTAGGTGATGGTGTAGGTGCAGATGAAGGCGCAGGTGATGGTGCAGGTGAAGGAGCAGGCGCAGGTGACTCTGGCCAGGCGCTGCGACGAGTGTTTGCGTCCGTCGTCTCCTTCTGACCTGAGAGCTCCGTGGGGTCGGCTCTAGACCATCTAGACGATCTGGGTGAGGAAAGGGACTGAGAGAGGTTCGGCGACGCGCAGACAATCCGTGGGGTGGTCGTTCAAGCTCAGGTCTCTCTCGGGCTCCAGACCCACAGTCCCTGCTTTGCCTCTGACCCGCTGCCGCCGTTGCCAGCGCTTGTCTGTGAGCTGCAGTTTCCCGCGTGGAACAGAAATCGGCCGGACCCCGGGATCTCTTTTCGGCTCTGAAGTGCTCTGACCCTTGTGACCTGCATCTTGCTGAAGAAAACGGGGCCCCTTTGGCGCCTTGTTTGCAGAGGATGTCGCTGCACAGCCTGGGAGTGTGTGACACGGCCGCTCCTTTGTCTGAGGACGTGATTGTGGTTTGGTGGGGAAAGTTCTAGACTAAGGGACAGGGGCCGTAAGTTTTACTTTCAGCTCCAATATCAAGTGGCCGTAGGACTGGAGGCAGATGGACTCTTCTGGGCCGCAGTCTCCCCGCCTGAGAAGAGAGAAGGTGGAGCTGGACTGTTGGGAGGCCCCGTCAGCTCTGACTCCTGGGCGAGGACGGCAGGCCCCCTCGCCTGTTGCTGGGGGCGTCCCGGGGCAGATCCGCAGGCGGGCTCAGACTTGCTGGGAGCACGTGTCTGTCCTATGGGATGGCTGGCATTCCCTCCAGTCAGGTGAACATTTCAAGACCTCTGGGAAAGGCTGTGACATCAGAGCAGACGTATCTTCCTTCTATAAAGAAACCGCCATCTTCCCCCAGCTGGTAACAAGCTGGGACGAAGTTCTTGCCGTAGTACCTGAACCAGGTGGCCAGCAGAAGGGCCATGCGGGGAAGGTTGTGGTTGTGGCTTTCGCTGTCACTGTTGGAAAGGCTGTGACTCATCCCCGAGGCAGGAGGCTGCCGGGCCTGGATCCCCAGAAGAGGCCGGGCCGGAGCAAGTCACGTGGCTGTGCCCGGCGCCACCGCAGCTGCCTGGACTCACGCGCTCGCCCCTCTGTGCATGCGGCTCCCACGGGGGCCCCAGGGACCCCGTGCCTGTATCCGCACCTGCCCGCCCCCCGCTCCCTCCACCACATGAAAGCAGGAGAGGCAGATTTATTTCTTAACGGCCCAAAGAGCAAGCTCTGTGCACTGATAAAATCAGCAGCCCCGGAGACACCGCTTCATTATCTGGAAAGGCCGCTGAAGGCTGTTTGCGTTTCTGTGAGCCGGGCCCAGAGCAACAGGAATACACAGGAGAAGATGATTGTGGCTGTTTCTAAAACCTGCCCCTTCCCGCCCGCCCGGGACAGTATTTACAGAGCAGAATCCAAACAAGCAGACCTTCTTTTCAGGTTTGAGTCTCCCACCGAGCCAGGCCGTTTGCGTGCGCAGCCCTTGCCCGGCACCGAGGTAGGTGTTTAAAAAATGCGTTTGGCGGCGCAGCCCGCCTTCCTCCGGCGGTTAGCTGTGGTCGGGGAGCTCAGGGCAGTGTTGCTCTTGCCTGAGCAAGGTGCAGATTCTTTTGAAGGGAAAACATTCCCAAGGATGTCCCGTGTTGACTTAAATTACCATTATTATTATTATGTTACCTAAATCTGTACAAACAGAAAACTAGGTGTAGACCCTTCGGCTTGTAGCTCTTACACAGCTACAAATGTAAAACAAATTTACAAATGATGTGCAAACAGGACTTTAGCGTGAGTGACATTCAAAGTGTCAACATAAACTTGATACGCCACACCGAAATCCCTGATGCTGGGCTTAGGAGGAGACAGTTTCATCTCTCTGTTTTATATTTTGCTTGTTAGTATCTTGATTTGTTTGATTTTGTGTATAAAGGACCATTGTTTGAGTCATCATGTGTCTTCCCCCCGCTGCCCACTTTTTAGCAATGAATGCATTTTGGGGCCACTAATTCATTATTCTAGTTAAGCTGGTTGTTGCAAAGGAAATCTCCCAGTGTCTAACACTGAAAAAAACTTCAAATGCGGCTAGTGGAACACTCTTCATCGTGTGTATATGTCCTGCGGCGGCACAGCTGAACCTTAGTGGGGGTGGAGACGAGGTTTGTCAGATGCGTCTGCTAGCAGCCGGAATGCCCTGATGCATTTTATGCTGGGGGGATTGGCATGCCCACACCACGCGGGCCGTGTGATGGCTGGTCCTTCTACCACTTAACTCTAGCTCCTGTGAAAACATTCTAGGGGGCGTCTAGACGCTATCCGACCTTGACTTTGTCCAGGGTATTCGCTAAAGCAAACGCGGCTCTGAGACTGTGTGCACAGCCTCATTCATTGTGAGGTGCTCACCCGGCGTCAGAGAGCCCCCAAGAGCATGTCCACAGGGGTCTCTGGACCCCAGTTTTGAAAATTATTCTGTGGGAGGGAAACCCGCGGTGAGTGGTCACAGCGGGAGAAGGTCTCCCTGCAACGTGAGAGGGCCCGAAAGGACAATTTTCTTCCAGGAACCAGGAAATGGGGAGGGAATTTGTCCATTTGATCATTTATTTTCTAGATATGTATGGAATTCCGTCTTTTTCATATTCCTAGCAGAGGGGATGGGGAAAGGGGAGTAGTGTAACTGCTCCCCTGGACAGCTGCTTGGAGAGTTTGAGAAAGGCTTTGGAATTGCTGTCTGAACTAGAGTGTAAGCCCCAGAAGAAAATTAATCTCTTGCCTTTGGAGCTGTGCCTCGTCTTTGCCTTAGTGTTATACTGTTTGGTCACCTGCTTAGTCTCTGGTTTTTTTTTTCAAGTGACCTCTGGCCATTTCCGGGAATTAAATCCTAAGAAGGATAAACATTTGCCACCTTTAGGAATAGTCTTGAGGATGCGCTGCAGGCTTTGAAGGCCACTCCCTCCAGAACGCCATTAGAATAAGTCCCCAGCCCTCCCAGGCTGTGATAACCATCTTGTGTCTAAGTTCCGCTGTGTTTGTTTAAAATAGAAGGGCCCAAGTTTGCAACACAGGGCAACACAAAAATAGTGCATGGAAGTCAATTTGTGATCCGTTCCCAATGAGCATCCCAAACAGAAATGCTGAGTTTCGGCGAGAGACAAATGGTGGCTGGACTTTCTCAGGACAGGTTTAAAGAAGAGGTGGGGACTGGGCACGGGATGGGTGAGGACAGATTGCGGCCGTGGCGTTGAGGAAGTAGAGAAAGAACAATAGAAAAAATTGTTACAGGAAACAGCAGTAAAATTTTCGGTAGCATCTGCTTTGAACTCTTTGCGATAAAAGAAAATCAATTCTGTGAAATAAGAGATTGCAGTTTCCAGTGAAATGAGACAGGAGAAAGCTAAAAAACGCCTGTAGCAAAGTCAACGATGGGCTAGGATGATTTAAGGCAGAATTAGAAAAAAATTAAGAGAACTGGCTTTGCTGAAAATTGTCAGTGATTTAGTTGATCAACAACACACGCCGCCATCCCAAAATGCAGAGAAATACTGCGAAATGCCGGTGATTGGGGACGAAACGATAACCGTGAATGCCGGAGAATGACGATGCCAGAGTAAGTTACTGATGTTTCTTAAATCACCTCCTTGTGGCCGGGGTGGGGGCTTGTGCGGTCTCGCGTAACGGTGGGGGTATCAATTGTAGTGAAAGCTTTAAAAATAGCCACCCTATTTGAGCCAGCAACTTCACCTCTGGGAGCTGACAGCAAAGGCTTTGTCAGAGAAGAGCACAGGAACGCACCTACAAGAATTTTTTATAACGACGATGTTTCCAATAACGAAAAATCGGAAACCTTCCAGATGCCCCCACAGTAGGAGAAAGGTTGAATCAGTTACTGTGTCTCCACGTAATGCAATTGTATGTAGCTATTTAAAACCTTGCAAAAGAATATTTCTTTATATGGGAAAATGTTCCCATTGTGAATTCAGCATTTGAACCGATCTGAGAAAGAATGTTGCCATTAAATATTTCCTTAATCGATTAGAGGAAAAGTAACAATTCAATTTGTATCGAGAATGAATTTCCTTTGGGGAATCATTCTGGAGACAGTTGATATGTTCATTTAACATTACTGCATGACAAACTGCCACAATATTAGCAGCTTAAAACAACACCCGTTTATAATTGCTGTTATTAGCTTAGAGTTCTGTCGGTCAGAAGCCGGACACAGCCGACAGGTTCTCTGCTCAGGGTGTCGCGAGGCTGCAATCACGGTGTTGGCCGGGCTCGGTTCTCGTGCGGAGGCTCTGAGGACGGCTCTGTTTCTAAGCCCTTCTTGCGGTTGGCTGAATGCGCTTCCTTAAGGCCGCGTGGCTGGAGTCCTCCTCTCCTTATTGTTGTCAGCGTGGGGCTGCTTTCAGCACCCAGAGGCCACCTGTGCTCCTTGCCCTGTGGTCCCCTCCATCTTCAAGCCGACAATGGCACACCAAATGTTGATTGTGCCTTGAACGTCTAAGTTCTCTTTCTGCAACCAGCCGGAGAGTGCTCTCTGCTTTTAAAGGGCTTGTGTGATTAAGTCAGACCCACCCAAATAATCTAGCTATCTTAAAGTCAACTGATTTGGGGACTTAACTACATCTGCAAAATCTCTATACCATAGAAGCTACATTAGTATTTGAGTAACTAGGGGTACGTGTGTGTGTACCAGGTGCTATCTTGGTGGAGCGACCTTAGAACTCTACCTACCACACAGTTGATAAATTGATTTTTTTCTTAATGATAATAAGGTTGCACAACAATGTGACATTATTGAGATCAGTCTTATTGTCTTATAAAACAAAAGAAGTCTTATAAACATAGCCTAAAACTGTATTTCCATTTTTATTTAGATAAGATTAGCTTTGGGATCTCCTGAAGAACAACTTTCCATTTTCTTTTTTGAGTCATCTTTGCTCTTTAAACTTGTACTTAAATGGCTCAGTGACTTGGCTTCCTGAGAACGTGTCTGCTCCTTGTCTGTCCATCTGTCCACCCACTGGTCTGTCCATCTACCAAATCACCTGTCTTATGTCCAACCATTTCATCCACCCACCCACCCAACCAACCACCCATCCACCCACCCATCCATCCACCCACCCATCCATCCATCCATCCATCCATCTAGGTTCACATCCACCCTTCCATCCACCCATCCATCCACCCAACCAACCACCCATCCACCCACCCATCCATCCATCCATTCATCCATCTAGGTTCACATCCATCCTTCCATCCACCCATCCATCCACCCATCCATCCATCCATCCATCCACCCATCCACTCCTCCATCCATCCAGTCAACCATGTAGGCTGACATCCATCCACCCACCCATCCATCCATCCATCCATCCACCCATCCATCCATCCATTCAACCATGTAGGGTAACATCCATCCACCTATCCATCCACCCATCCATCCATCCATCCATCCAACCATGTAGGCACACATCCATCTACCCACCCATCCACCCATCCATTCATTCAACCACCCACCCATCCAGCCATCCTATCACCCATCCATCCAGCCATCTAGCCATCCATCCACCCTTCCATCCATCCATCCACCCACCCACCCATCCATCCATCCATCCACCCATCCACCCATCCATCCATCCATCCACCCACCCACCCATCCACTCACCCAAGCCCCCATGTGTCCGTCCATCTGGCATATACTCAGTGAGCACTTGCAGAGGGCCAGACATTCTGCCAGGCACTGGGGTTACAGGAACAAGTAAGTTAAGAAGTGATCCCTCCTCAGTCTGGAGGAACATTCCCACACGTGTGCAGGGAACCCAGCGCCGTAGGTTCTGAGATAGAAGTACGGATGGTACAGGAGAATGCGCTGCGGACACTGAACCCAGACCGGGCTGAGAGAGTGCCTCCCCGAGTCACGTTTTATGAACGTGACTGATCACTGGCAATGAGCGAGACCAGAAAACAGTCCTTGCAGAACCCAGGAGATTTGCGACTCTCATCAGGGAGGTCAAACTTCATCCTGAGGACAAGAGAGTCGAATGCAAATGACTGTTTTATGTCTTCAGGAAAATTACTCTTCCTCAGGGGAGGAATTGGATTAGGAAGGAGATAAAACTGGAAGCAAGAAAACATTTTTTTTTTTTTGAGACAGAGTCTCACTCTATTGCCCTGGCTAGAGTGAGTGCCGTGGCGTCAGCCTCACTCACAGCAACCTCCAACTCCTGGGCTCAAGCGAGCCTCCTGCCTCAGCCTCCCAAGTAGCTGGGACTACAGGCATGCGCCACCATGCCCGCCTAATTTTTTCTATATATTATTTTTAGTTGGCCAATTAATTTCTTTCTATTTATAGTAGAGACGGGGTATCGCTCTTGCTCAGGCTGGTCTCCAGCTCCTGACCTTGAGCGATCCTCCCGCCTCCGCCTCCCAGAGTGCTAGGATTACAGGCGTGAGCCACCATGCCCGGCCAACAATTAAAATTTTATCTCAAAAACCTTACACTTGGGGAAATTGTAGAGTCATATAGTCATATTTATAACTTAGAACGTGTTAGAATACATTTGAAAATAGATAATTTCTTTTCTTTGCAGAAGGTGTTTAAAAAAAAGAAGGAAAAAAGAAAATAGATAATACCTTAGATATGAAATATTATCTTAGATATTTGCTAATGTTGACGTAACTTAATAATTAATAGGTCAGTCCTCCTTCTTAAGAATTTCTTTGTGGCAGTTAGATTTAACAAACCAAGGCCAGGTCAGATAGAGTAAAAAAGAAAGACAGAGATGAGAAATTAACTCTCTTAAAAAAGGAATGAGATAAATAGCTCACTAGACGTGTGGTCCCTGAGCCAACAGTGTCACCTGGAAACACAATAGAAATGCAAATTCTGCATCTGCTGACCTGGCCGCCTCCAGCCTGCTCAATCAGAGCCCCAGGTCGGCCCTGCAGTCTGGGTGCCAGCAAGCCCTGCAGGGAGCTCCCTGCCCGTTGAGGGCCTGCCTGGCATGTACCCAAATCCCAGATTCTTAGGAGGAAAGCAGATGTTCAGCATAAGTGACACTGTTTGTACCAACAGGTTAGGTACAGCAATCCACGCTTCGCAGCTGACAGTGGTGGGAACCCTCCCAAATCCCCCGGCTCCCAAATGCCAGCCAAGGGCTGACCTACAAGCAGGTCTTCCTGACCACAGCAATCAATCGGGCCTGAGACGTTAACTCTCTTCTACACGGAGCAAGGCAGCCATCATAAAATGAGCTGGAAGCATTTCTTCCTTTTCTATTTTTGCCGCAGAATTTGTGAAGAATCGTTATTTTTCTCTTCATATTTTGGCAGGATTGAAATAATGAGGCCTGGGATTTTAGTTCATTGTGGGTGGTTTTTAATCATTAAACTCAATGACTAATACATTTAATTACCCTTTTCTCGCGGTACGTCTGATCAGATTTTCTATTTTTCCGAGTCAGATTTGGTTGTTTTCGTCTGCGTGGAAAATGGCCCTGTGCTATCTTCTCTGACTAGTCACAGGAAAGCTGTTGCTTTTTGATGTTAATCTTACATTGAGCTACCTCACTGAACCGTTGAATTTATGTACATTTTTAATTGTTGCCTGTAAGTGTTTAGTCGATTACCTCGTATGCATGGAAATGACAGCTTTGTTCTCCTTTCTGGTTTATTTTGGCTTTTTATTTATTTTCTGGCCCCATGCCATTAATGGTCATGAGATTGTCTTAGTGATTCATTTTCTGTCCAGATGCTATTTTGCCTGCCTTTATCCAGTGGAA
The DNA here is from genome assembly GCA_963574885.1 of Lepilemur ruficaudatus. NCBI lineage: Eukaryota > Metazoa > Chordata > Mammalia > Primates > Lepilemuridae > Lepilemur > Lepilemur ruficaudatus. The sequence goes on along the minus strand of CAUYRT010091426.1, from coordinate 10,340 downwards.
TAATTTTGGAAAGCTTTTGTATTGCCTTTCGCTCTAAAAGAGTTTAAATTACAAAAGAAAAACAGAGGTGACTTCCTGGGAACCTGGGGAGAAACTGACAGACCCCTCTGTGCCCGGGCGTCTCACAGAATGGTTCCAGAACATTCCATTTTTTGGCTTGCTCATATGCTCTTTCTTTCCAAGTAAAAAACTGCTGGAAAACTGTATTTTCCTGTCGTATCTATTGTTTTCAGTGTGGTTGGTGTAAAGTTGTGAATTGTGTGCTCTTGATATTTTTAAAGGCTTCTTTGAGCTGTTTGTCCGTTTTTACCTTAAACTCCCACTGCTTTGCATTTGATTTCCTCAGTCATTTGCTTTTGTTTCCTACTTTTCTTTTACATAATACCGAGGAGATATTTTTCAGATCCTAAAAAGACTAAATCCTATTCCGTTTTATTAAAGCACTGTTTTGAAAATTCTGGGCAAAAATTGTATCCGTTTGCAATTTTCACCGTACTCATTAGACCTCTGGCAAACATGCTCAATGAGGAGTCTTTGCGAGCATCATTGACTCTTTTCCTTAGGATTAATTGTTGCAATTGTGATCGTTATGTCAAAAGAGGGTAATAATATGGCTTTTGGTATATTTTGAAAATCTGACTTCAGAATATTGAAGCTCTTCAATTTTCCTACATTCTTGACACATTTGATTCCTGCCTTAGCACATGTGATCAGGGACAATCTGCATTCTGTTATTTGCCTCTGTGGTAACACACAAAGCAATGTTTGGTAACAATGCTCGGGGTGGGTGTTCTCATCTCAGTCCCATTTCAATGAACATGTCTCCAGTGTTTGCCTGAGGAGTATGATGTTGTCCCTTGGTCTTAGATCAGTTCTTTTTTTTTTTTTTGAGACAGAGTCTCACTCTGCTGCCCGGGCTAGAGTGAGTGCCGTGGTGTCAGCCTCGCTCACAGCAACCTCAAACTCCTGGGCTCAAGCGATCCTCCTGCCTCAGCCTCCCAAGTGGCTGTGACTACAGGCATGCGCCACCATGCCTGGATAATTTTTTTTGCTATATATTTTAGTTGGCCAATTAATTTCTTTCTATTTTTGGTAGAGACAGGGTCTCGCTCTTGCTCAGGCTGGTTTCGAACTCCTGACCTTGAGCGATCCACCTGCTTTGGCCTCCCAGAGTGCTGGGATGACAGGTGTGAGCCACCACGCCCGGCCTAGATCAGTTCTTTATCACGTTAAGGAATATTGTTAGGTCTTTCAAAAATCAGAAATGAGGATTTATTTTTACTACAAACTTTTAAAATGTTACTCATTATATTACCTTTATTGATGAATTGGATTAAACTATTTGTTATTAAATAAGCCATTCCTAGATTACGGTAACAAGCCTAACTTATTGTGGTTGATCAATAAGCATTTGTTTGAGAAACTTTTTGAATGAATCTTTCTTTTATACAATGCTGGATTTAATTTGTTTCTAAGTGACTTAGGACTGTCGTATCGATATTATGCAGAGAGATGGAGCATACCTAGGCTTTGAGATCATCTTTCTGATGCCACCGTGAACTAGGTGCTGCTATTATCATCCCCATTTTGCTGATGAGGAAACTGATGGACACCAGCTTTCAAGAACTTTCTCGAGGTCTCTCAGACAGGAAAAGGCGGAGCTGGACCTGAATCTGCGTGGTCGCTGCGTTCAGACGCTGTACCTTTTGCGTGAGCAGGACAGAGCCTAGCAGTCTGCAGCCGAGGCACGCCTTTCCCGGCTGTGACACTAAAAAGAACGTTGCAGGTGTCAGGGCCCATGTGGACGTGGACGGCCCCCGTCTCTCGCCGTTCTTAAATTTCTCTAAAACGTCTCTTTAAAAAAAAGAGTCTTTAAAAATTCATCTTACTTGGCTCCAAATGGATCTTTTCAATCTGAGAATCTGTGCTCATCTGCAGATCTGCTGGGGGCGAGGAAGCCTCTCTGTCCCTTTGGCGATTCCTTCCTCTCTGTCTCCTCTTCTGGGGGCTGCTGCCAATTCTTCTTGCCCCCCCCCCACATTCTGGAACACCTCCCTAAATCTATTTTTTTTTTTTTTTAAAAAAAAGTTATAAGCATATTTTAATCTCCGAAGGGCTTTTTGTCCTCTGATTAGCCCATTTCGTGGCATACCGATTTTATTTTGTGACGGTCATGTCTTCTTGAGCCTCTTAGACTATCAACAGACAGTTATCTTTTCTGATTTTTTCTGTCAGTTTCTGTTCATCTTTCTCTCCCCACATTACGCCCTTTCTTTCCGTATCTAGTGATCTCCGGTGGCGGTTTGCACTGGGTCGGTTGCTGCAGACGGATTCACACTGGCACTGTGCAGGGCCTCAGTTTCTCAGTCCCGCTGCCCCGTCTTTTCTGTTTGCTCCGACTCCAGCCAAGACACGCGTGGCCAGGGTGTGCCTGCTGCTCCCTGTCCCCGTAGCTCCTTATAGCTTTTAATCCGACTCCAAATTTATGCAGGATTTCCCCTGTGTGACTTACTGAGATGCATCATTTTCTAACCATAATTTATGTCTTTAATACTCCGAATGTATTAAGATCTTGACAATTCAAAATCCCAGCTTGCCCGTCCACTGAGTTACTCAGAGCTGGCCCCCGACACCCTCCCCCTACCTGACAGGGCCATACCTGTGCACCTGAGCCCGCCCCGTCCTTGTCCTCCTGCCTCGGTTGTGCTCTTGTATCTTCCCCAGATTTTTAAAGTCTGGGGTCTGCTCTGAGTGGACTAGGAAGATGGGGTTTAATGGGTGGAAGTGTGGGCAGAAGGGGGAACTTTTGGAAAGTCCTACTCCACACTGAAGCAATAGGGAATACCCGTCCAGACTTCTAGATTATTCTACCTTGGTTCCTTCTTGTGAAGAGGGGTTGGGATTTATGAAGACTCTGCCAAGTCTGCTTTCTTTCTCTTAAGTGGTTTCAATCCTCTGAGGATGTTTCGTGAAACGTTTAGGTTTATCTTTGTTTATTTTTATTTCCTTCAAGGTTCTAATATTATTAATAATTTGACTGCCAGTCTTCCGTCATTCCTGGTGCTGTTGAAAGTTTTACATTTTGTAGCAATTTAGGAGAGGCTTTTGAATGAGATGCTTACTCTTCAATATTTTAGAAAATATTAGGTCTTTGCTAAAAGCACATGATCTTGAATTTCAAAATTAATCATGTCATTTCTTCATCTAATTTATTATCTGGAGTTTGTCGTGAGATGAAGATGTCCCTGTTGCTGCTGTTAACTGTGGCTTGCTAAAATCTTCGGAGAAGAAATGAAGGAGGCAGATTCTGACAAATCGGGGGAAGAGAAACTAAAATAACCTGGAGTAATTATCGTCAGAGCTTAAAATCCCTTATAATTGGAATTTGGATTTGACCGTATAGTTTGGTTTTGGAATTATTAAAGAAACCATTTTTGTTTAACTTAAAAGGATTACTCTGAATGGGAATACAGTCCTCTCCACATAAGACATATCACGGTATCCTTTTTTTTTTTTTTTTTTTTTTTTGAGACAGAGTTACTCTGCTGCCTGGGCTAGAGTGAGTGCCGTGGCATCAGCCTAGCTCACAGCAATCTCAAACTCCTGGGCTCAAGCGATCCTCCTGCCTCAGCCTCCCGAGTAGCTGGGACTACAGGCATGCGCCAGCATGCCTGGCTAATTTTTCCTATATATTTTTAGTTGTCCAATTAATTTCTTTCTATTTTATAGTAGAGATGGGGTCTCGTTCTTGCTCAGGCTGGTTTCGAACTCCTGACCTTGAGCGATCCGCCCGCCTCGGCCTCCCAGAGTGCTAGGATTACAGGCGTGAGCCACCGCGCCCGGCCATGGTATCCTTTTTAATAGTAGTAGAACAAAGGAGAAATTTCTTGGCATACATTAAAATCTATCAAAAACCTTATTTTTCTAGTGATGTTATTGTCTTATACCTAATGGACAAAAGGTAACACCCCTCAATGAAGGTTGGTAGAAAACTTTGAATAATACTAACATCTTCGAAATGTTTCTCATTCAGGTTTTTGGAAAAATAAGACTTTGTTACAGAGTGCAGCTGGGAGAACCACAGCTCTTAGAAGGAGCCCTTTGAAAGGGATCTGACCGCCTGTCCTGGTCCTAGTTCTTTGACCAAGTGCTGGAGCGTCTTGGGAGGAAGGGGACACTTCCAAGGACCGGGCTCTGAGCAGCGAGCAGGCGGCCACGCAGAGCCGAGCCACCGAGGGTGCGTGACGTGAAGAAACACTCAGTCCCCCGTGAAAGAAAGGACGTGGCGTTCATTGCTTACGATGTCATACAGCTGATATGGAAATGTAGAGGTGGCCTAAGGGGGCACCAAGCAGGGACAGGTTTGCACATTGGTGCCGACATTCAAGGCCTCGGGCTGTTCGACTTTTTCCTCTGTGCATCCTTTCAAACCCAGACTCTCCAATGTTCAGGGGGAAACTGAACGTAGATACTTTTTCCAGTCTCAAAGAGTGAAGGGAATTTTCCAAATCTTTTTTCTCAGAAAAGTATTACTATGACACTTGACGGGACTCATAGAGTGAAAACTAAAGGTGGAGATCCCCCTTTAGCGAGAAAAATGAGTTAAAAGCATCCAAATGAAGAGTCATTTAAATACCATCAAGCCGGAACTGCAGGGTCGGCACCAAATAGGGGAGCTCTGGCTCCGGGCAACACATGTTTGGAGGCTGCTGGGAGCCGCCGAGCTCCCGGACACAGCCCTGGGGACCCCAGCCCACGGCCAGTGAGGCAGAAACGTGGGTCACACGCGACCCAGCCTGGGGCCAAGCGCGCCCTCCTGTCCCCTCCTTTCACTTCCAAATGCTCCTCTGTGTGTCCCTCGAAGGCGTCAGCAGCTCCCTTCTCTCTGCCTGCCAGCGTCTCGGGGCAGTGACGTGAGCTGCGGGACCTCAGTTTACTCAGCCTTTCCCCGTGAGACCTGTGCCCTGTCTGTCCCTGAAATGGCTGCCCCAGTCTCTGACGACCCCGCGGAGGGAGCTGCCCCACGGCCTCGAGCAAGGACTCAGAATATCATATGAGCAACAGACGTATTCCCGCGTGGCAGGGCCATTGGAAGGTGACGGTGTCGTGCTCCTGTGGCCACTGCATCCCGGTTCATGCCCCCTGGGAAGAGTGTGTAGGACAACAGGGAATGATGATCAATTAATAGCAAAAGCTTGAGGAATAAAGATGTAAAGAATAAGAGTATGAGAAACCAAGAAAGTGAGTTGAGAAGGGATAGTCGTAGACGGAGAGAGGGAGGGAGGTGGGCGGTGGGGGAGAGAGAGGAGAGGTGTTTCTGGCACGGGTGCATCTGGGATTCTCCAGCACGGATGCGTCTGGGATTCCAGTTGCTCCAGCATCTTCTGTTGAGTAGATTGTCCTTTCATGTTTGAATTGTCTGTGCGCCTGTCAAAGATCAGTCGACTGTATTTGGGTGGCTCTATTTCTGGGCTTCCTATTTTGTCATGTTAACCTGCTTGTCTAGTCTTTCATCAATGCGGCCCTATCCTGATTGCTATGATTCTATAGTAAGGCATGAAATTTGGTAATATGGGTCCTTCAAATTTGTTGCCCTGCCCTCCCCATTGTGATGGTGACTTTAGTACCTGTGACTTTCTATATAAATTTTAAAATCAGTTTGTTGATGTCTAAAAAAATAGCTTGCTGGAATTTTGCTGAGGCTTGCTTGCATCTGTAGCTCCAGTTGGTAAGAATTGGTATTAAACAATAATAAATCTTCCTGCCCTTAAACGTGGAATATCTTTTCACTGCTTTAGACCTTTGATTTCTTTTGTCAGTGTTTTGTAGTTTTCTGATTACAGATCCTGCACATATGTTGTTGGACTTATGTACTTAAATTTTAAAGCGCTGTTTTAAATGGTATTTTTTTCTTTCAGTTTAAAATTTGAATTGTTCATTTCTGATATATAGAAAACTGATTAACTTTTGTGTATTTACCTTATATCCTGTGATCTTGCTAAACATGCTTATTATTTCCAGGAGTTTTCCTCTGGATTCCTTGTCCTTGGGGGGTTTCTACATAGACAATCATGTCATTTGTAAATAAAGTCAGTTTTAATTCTTCTTTTCCAATCTGTATCCCTCTGTACGCCTCTAGCGATATTTTCCTTTCAGTTATTGCATTTTTCAACTCCATAATTTCTATTTGGTTACTTTGATAATTTCTATGTTTTCATCGATTTCCCTCTCTGGTGAGTCATTGTCTTCATAGTTTCCTTTATTTCCTTCATAGTTTCTGTCCGTGGTTTCTTTGAGCCTTTTGAGGATATTGAAGCAGTTGATTTAAATTCTTTTTCTAGTAAGTTCAATGTCTGGGCTTTCTCAGGGATAGTTTCTATTAATTCCTTTTTTCCTGTGAATGGACTATATTATACTGTATCTTTGCATGCTTTGTAATATTTTTGCTGGAAACCAAACATTTTGATTATTATAATGAGGCAAATATGGAAATAAGATCCCACGTCCAGGGTTTGTGATTGCTACATGTTGTTTGTGTAGTGACTTCTGAACTATCCCTTGTTGAGTCTGCTACTGTCTCTATCCCTTGTTGAGTCTGCTACTGAAGTCTTGTTCACCAGGTTAGTGGTCAGCCAGTGATCTGACCGAGTCTGAGTGTCCGTAAGGCAAACGAGCACATTGACACTGTTTGATGTTCTTATGCTGACAATACCACAGCGTCCACATCTGATCTGACCATGTTTTATCAGAAACATTTCTTGTTAACATTTATTAAATATAACTAGTATTTAATAAATAACAGCCTAATGTAGCCAGCTGTATGGCTAAGTCTTTTAGTTATATATTTGTAGTTTCTAGGGTTAACTGTCTCCATTTTACATATGGGAAAATGAGGTTTAGGGCAATTTCCACTACCATAAAATGACCTTATGGCTGGGCGCGGTGGCTCACGCCTGTAATCCTAGCACTCTGGGAGGCCAAGACAGGTGGATAGCTGAAGGTCAGGAGTTCAAGACCAGCCTGAGCAAGAGCGAGACCCCATGTCTACTATAAATAGAAAGAAATTAATTGGACAACTAAAAATATATGTAAAAAATTAGCCAGGCATGGTGACGCACGCCTGTAGTCCCAGCTACTCGGGAGGCTGAGGCAGAAGGATTGCTTGAGCCCAGGAGTTTGAGGTTGCTGTGAGCTAGGCTGATGCCACGGCACTCTAGCCCAGGTGACAGAGTGAGACTCTGTCTCAAAAAAAAAAAAAAATAAAAAAAAAAATAAAATGACTTCATAAAATTGTCTTAAAGACCAATAGGATAGCATAGGTAATGCGTGTAAGGGTTAAAAACTGTATTTATGGGACTTATCATTTAATATTTATATGAATAAACTTGCCCAAAGTTATAGAGTTATAATGTGACTAAGTAAATTCTAAACCAGACTTTTCTGATCCCATAATTCATAATCCTTCTACTAAGCTACAGTGTTTTATGAATTCTTTCAAATACATAATTTAGAATTTTCATGCATTCCTAAGTATGGTTTAATTGGATCCAAGAAAGCGCCTTTCACTGAGATGAATATTCAACATTGTGATAGCCCATAACATATGCATTGCGCCCAACAGGAAATTATTATTCAACAGACTTCATTCCAATAACATTCTTATTAAGATGTGAATATTTGGATCTTAGTGCCATTTGACTTTTTATTGAGATTAAACCATAAATCTTGAAATGATAACAGTATAACAGGAAGAAAAATGCAGAAATTAATTATACAAGATACGATAGGTTGAAAATGTCTTAAAAGATATTCCAAGCTGCATAAATTGGCCACAGGAGATCTTGTTACACGCACGCCTGGGGTTCTGGTGTGTAGACACTGGCTTGAACGCGATAGATCTTCATTTTTCTTGCACTTAGGAGAAGCCCAGATGCAGGCGGGTCCGGGCCGCCGTGGACCCCACAGGTTGTTCCCAAGGCAGTGTTTGAGGTTCCTGAGCGCTGCACCTGGGCAGAAGGGACAGCAGTGACGGAGGTCCACGTGCACACCCAGCTCCAGGCATCGGAGGACCCTGAAACTCGTTATGGAGGATGCTGGGGGCTCAGAGAGATTTGTTGAAGATTCAGAATTACAGCTGGCAAGGAGGAAGACGCTCCAGTGTCCTGGACCACTGTAGGGTTACTATGGTTAACAGTCATACGTGATACAGTTTCAAACAGCTAGAGGGAGGGTATTGAATGTTTCAACACAGAGAAATCACACACCTTCGAGATGATGCAAATGCTAATTGCCCTCATCTGATCACCATGTATTGTACGTATCAAAACATCACTGTGTGCCCCATGGATAAGCTCAACTGTATGCCCATGAAAAATAAGAACAAGAGGGTTGCGAGTCTATTTCCGGTTTATGAGAGTTCAGAATACCTTGACTCACAGCCACGGAGACAACACACGTGGCCTGTGGGGTGTGGACCGCTGTGTCCTCAGGATGCGGCCCCCGGCCACGGCCCACGTCCTCGTCCCAACCTGAGTCCTCTCTGCCTACCTGGGGAGCGTTGGTTCCCGTCAGTGGCCGGAGTCTATAGAGGGCCGTCCTGCCAGACGTCACTGCCACGTAATCTTATCGGGAAGCTGCACCCGGGGTTTGAGTCATTCAGAAGCCAGACAAAGCTCAGAGGAAAACCTGTGTGTAATGAGAAGGGGCATCCTACGGTGTGGAACAGACAGCAAACTGATACTCTCAGATTCTAGTGACAGTCTGCAAAATCGGGCCGTTTTCTCCTTAGTGAGAGGAAACCAAGCTCTGCTACAATGACTGAGGCCTGGGTTAAAGATGACGAGAAGAGATGATCATTTATTTATTTATAATGTTGATTTATTGCCTTTTTAAAAAATCGAGCTGAAATTCACGTGAGAGAAAGTGAACCATTTTAAAGTGTACAGTTTAGTGGTATTTTGCAAATGCGTAATTCGCGCACCTGTGCCAAGTTCAAAGCATCTCCAGCACCCCGCTGGGCCACTTGGGCAGCCCGTTTCCCCTCTGCAGGGTGGTGGTGCCACCCTGAGCCGCTGCCCAGCACAGCCAAGGGTGATCGTGAAGCTTCCTCTCACCCGTCGTCTGTACAAACGGTCAGCCGAGCCTCCGCTGTGCATGTTCCCGGCTTGGCACCACTTCTATGGGCCAATCGGGGCCAACGATTTTTTTTTTTTTGAGACAGAGTCTCACTCTGTTGCCCGGGCTAGAGTGCCATGGCATCAGCCTCGCTCACAGCAACCTCCAACTCCTGGGCTCAAGCGATCCTCCTGCCTCAGCCTCATGAGTAGCTGGGACTATAGGCATGCGCCACCATGCCCCGCTAATTTTTTACATATATTTTTAGTTGTCCAATTAATTTATTTCTATTTATAGTAGAGACGGGGTCTCGCTCTTGCTCAGGCTGGTCTCGAATTCCTGACCTTGAGCAATCCGCCCGCCTTGGCCTCCCAGAGTGCTGGGATTACAGGCGTGAGCCACCGCGCCCAGCCTGGGGGCCAATGATTTTTAAAAATTTAATCCAGGTCACCCTATCCTGGCAGCCGCTTGCATTCCCCCGGGCTCTTTCTTGCATTAAGAAGGCACCTGTCTAGGGACTAGAAATCCACTTTAATACAAATTTAATACAAATTTAGGTAAATCGTTTGGACTGACATTAAAGTAAAATTTAATGGAAAGTAAAATCCCAGTGCATAAGATTGTTTGCTTTGTCAGTGAGTTGGTGCCGCTGTGCTATTGGCCCATCACATCGACAGAGACCTGGTTGTGTCATAAACACAGAAAGATGTGATAAAATACTATCACGATGATGGAAATATCTTAAAATAACAGAATCAGACTGGGCGTGGCGGCTCACGCCTGTAATCCTAACGTTTTGGGAGGCCGAGGAGGAAGGACAACTTGAAGCCAGAAGTTCAAGACCAGCCTGAGCAACACAGCGAGACCCTGTCTCTGTAAAACAAAAAAAAATAGAAAAATTAGCCTGATGCGGTGGGCACGTGCCAGTAGCCCCAGCTACTTGGGAGACTGAGGCAGGAGGATCTCTTGAGGCCAGGACCCTGGGGCTGCAGTGAATGAACTATGACGATGTCAGTGCACTCCAGCCTGGGTGACAGAGCAAGACGCTGTCTCAAAAAAAAAAAAAAAAATCAATTATAGGGCCAGGCGCGGTGGCTCACGCCTGTAATCCTAGCACTCTGGGAGGCCGAGGCGGGCGGATTGCTCAAGGTCAGGAGTTCGAAACCACCCTGAGCAAGAGCGAGACCCCGTCTCTACTAATAATAGAAAGAAATTAATTGGCCAAC